>JAVJAQ010001669.1:158064-307826 GCA_032362365.1 Zygogramma bicolorata | reverse complement strand
CTTCCACTGTTGTTTATGGTGATTTTTGTTGGAGAGGCCTCAGAAATATCATAGATGATCACTAGTTGCAAAATGAAAAGGAGAAAAATACGAAAACTTCTCCTTTTTCATTACAACATCAATAATTTGAACTTGGGAAAGTTCATTGCCAAATCTGTAGAACTTGAAAAACTACAAAAAAGAAGTGTAAATCAGCTGTATTATTGCACACGTCATTCGTGATAAACAAAACCGGTTTTACTGATAAATATTCTTCACAAAATTTGATGTTTCTTAAAGCAAATGGTGAAAACCCGATGCCGCTATCTCTTTCAGTTGCTAATTATCAATTATATAAGGTGTATATGTAACAATGTTCTTAACTGTACTGAAAGCAGAAGCATTTGTCGCGATTTTTTTACACTCGATAATGACCAAGAATAAGTAATAATTTAAATAATCAATTTTTCTATTTTATCCAACATTCTTGATTTTGTGGATGAAAATTATTTTTTTCACTCACCTTTGTCTCGAAATTTTGAATTTTAATTTAGTATGGACATACTATTATTGAATAATCGAGTTATTGTTCATCATTATATGATTCTTGTAATCCCAAAAAAATTTGAAACATCAAATATGTCGAAAAATAATTATGAACAAAACCGGTTTTGATTTGCAATTTGAATAACTAGTGTTACTAGTGCATAACTACAGCTGATTTTTACTTTTTTTGTTATTTGAATAATAACAAAACTCAGCACTTTTGGGAATGATCTCTTGCAATTTTCAATTACGGATTTCTATTTTGAATTGTTTGTCGCAGCAAATTTCCGTACGTTATTTTTCAAAACCATTTTTTTAATGAAAGTCGAAACTTCAATGGTCCCAGTTATTTGACCTCATCCCAATTATGGTATTCCAATAGAATTTACAATAAAACAATTTTTAGCATCACCGCTGCTGAGCCTAAGTCGAGGATAAAACATTCAATTATCAAAGAAAATGCCACAGTGACCTTAATCAAGAATAGCAAACCTAGATTCCCGAATCTCCAACCCAAAGATTTCGAACTAGACTCGAAGAGATTTTTCTGTTGGAGGAATGATAGCATAGGCGACTGTGATAAAAAAACGTCCGATTTCAAAGAAAACCTGATGAAAGAACTGAGAAAAGTATTCACAGATGAAAGTAACATTTTGAGAATAGGGCCGGAAAATCCATACAATGTGAACTATCGCGGAGTTCGGGGAAATTTTATGGAAAAATCGCCGCAGGATGTTTTGTATCAGTTGAGGGACACTCCTTTGAAGACTTTGAGAAGAAGTGATGTTGGAAATCATCCACTGAAAGAATTCATTCCGAAACGCGCTCTATTTGAAAACAAAAGATTCAACAGTTGCGCCATTATTTCCAGTGCAGGGGCATTGAAGAATTCCAATCTAGGATTGCTCATAGGTAAGAAATATTTTTTCATGTCTGCAGTTTAATAGGAGACCTTTTATTATATGTTTTTTAATACCATGCCTTGAACGAAAATACTGCTATCTGATACCAGACAGTAATTTTTGTTACTTCTTATAGATCTTATCACTATGTGAGTGTTCCATATTTCCCATAATTCTGAATTATTTATAGCAAATTGCTTTCATATATTGCTATCACCGATGCTCACAAAAATGGACCATATCTTACTATTCTGCAAGAACTCAAACTTTGCTCATTCAAATGGATTTAAATCCTTGGACATTCTGTCGCAACTATAAAAAATGTTTAATCTTTCAAAGTACGCAACGTATTGTAGAGATTCGAACAGCAACAACAGCTTCATACCTAGTGATTGTGAGATAGCAGATCAAAGGATATACATCGCTATATCTCTTATACATAATTCCAATGTAGATACTAAAGCACTCGAATTCTTTTGCAGTTGATCATGTCACTGAGAGCTAGGATTGATCTTTTACTCCTTCAAGAAAGTTGAACCTTTGATAGAACTAAACCTGACAATTGTAGACTGTGCCTGACTCTCTAAATATATTTTATTGAGGTGATACCTCAATGGTTAGTCCAGTGATCAAGTTTGAGTCTTCTATATTTTGCCCTGTTCAACAGGCTTATTGATCTTGTTTGATTGTCTTTGTTCTAGCACTTCATTCCAGTGATGTCTGGTCATAGTTATTTTGCCCCATAATGGTCCTCTTAGAGGTCAGAACTTCTGAATCAGGAAGGGGTTTCCTCCTTTGCAGGAACATTTTTTTCTTAGACTCTCAAGTATGTGACTCCATAGCCCTCCATGTTGCTATAGACTGTCTGATATGAGATGTTATATTCTAGATTGACTACTTGTTGCAACGGCAAGTAGTTCTGCTTGTAACATTTCGACGGATTTGAAGAAGTTGCATCTTGGTCCTGTAACTCAACCCTTTCTGTATTTATCCAATGAGTTGGGTTTCCATACCGCAAAAACCGTTTACCATGCTCTTATATTGAATCTATGAAACTCATCCCTTCTCTCTTCTGTGTTGATATTAAAGAAGAGGGCACTTAGGTGTCTTTGTAAAGTCAAACCCAGAGTATCATGCAGGAATTTGTTCGCTACCAATAAAATTTTGACAGTCATCGCACTTTTTATCCTTGAGACGGTTTGCCTTATCTATAAACATAAATCGAAGTTCAACTTTGTTTCTACTCCATATGCTACTCGTAATAGCATTTATACCTTTAGACTTCCTATCCCGACTTCGAATCTAATTAGAGACTCTATATACTATAATGGTGGTAAATTGTTCAATCATTTACCATTAGAAATAAGATCTGCAAATCTGAGCAACATCCATTTCAAAAAGGCGGTAAAACACCTACTTGTTGACAGACCCTATTATAGTTTGGAGGAATATTTTAGTGAATCTTTTTGAGAATAATTTTATTTTTGACTGTTATTTTACATTATAGTGTTTTATATATACATTTTCAATACTATTTTATATCTACATTTGTATTTCTTGGACTCTATTGTCAATAAGATGCAAATCTTCAGACAATAAAGTATATTTTGATTTGATTTGAGTACGGGAGCTCATTATCCTGATATTATACTTAGTGAACATTTTAATAAGTTCGTCATGGGTAGAAATCTCTTCGATACATTGCTGTATCTCATATTCGTTGTGTATCTTTGGAGAATGCCATAACCACATTAAATTGCTTACCTACTGAAGTAGTCTCAAGCTGGTATGATACCAATGAGTTTGGACTTGAATTCAAGTGCAACAATATTGATGCCCCCACAATGTTGGCCCTCTGGTGAACTTTGCAATAACTACTGCTTCCTAGAACTGGACTGGAGAGTGGAACATTCAGTATCAATTATAATCACGCTTTGATATTGCTCCTGTGATTTCTAGACAGATAACCTTCTGCAGTTTCTGTAACTTTACAGTTGTTCTTCTTCATGATGTTTCTCCATATCACTGAGGAATATGATCGTTTGGTATAATATGTAGATGATTTTTGGCATTTACAACCTTGAACGACCCTACTTGGCGGCATTAATGAATGAATACATTAATTTCCAGATTCGCACGACTTGGTGATGAGGTTCAACAACGCTCCAACAGATGGCTACGAAGAAGACGTCGGCAGAAAAACCACCATCCGACTGCTGAATTCCCAAGTCGTCACGAAACCGGAATTCAACTTTTTGACATCCAGTCTCTACAAAAACGTCACCGTGGTTGCTTGGGATCCCAGCAACTATTCGTCGTCGATAAGCAGTTGGCTGGAAAATCCTGACTTCAATCTGTTTCCCAACTACATGGCTTTCCGGAAAAACGATCCGAAATCGAGGGTTTTTCTCTTGAATCCACGGTCGATTTGGGCATTGTGGGATTTCTTGCAAGATAACTCTCCTAGTAGACTGAGGCGGAACCCTCCTTCTTCTGGATTTTTGGGTATGTGTGAGAAGTGTGGTATCATTACTGCCTGAAAGTATTTTTTTGTAGCAATTTTTTTGACATATAATAGAAGGGCAGGTTAACAGTCTGCCGTAATGAAAAAGTCCAGATTGAAGTCAACAAATATGTTTTTTTTTCAAAACTCTGGATCATTCGAAAATTAGTATTGAGTGTTTTGTGATTTTTATACAGGGGAACAGATATGTTTTTCTATATGTCGAAGGAGTGAATATTTCGAATAATTGATGGCTAATATGCATTTACCTTATTCAGGAAAAACTTTTCGTTACTACTTCTAATACCAAAAAGGAAGTTGAATTACATCCGAAAAATGCCAGTGCAGGGTTTATCACATAAAAAATTTCTTCATATGCTTTTGGTGATACAAATGCCGGAATTTTGAATAGTTGGGACGGGTACACTTGCAGGCCGGTTTCGAGATTATTGACCTCTTGTTAGTACAAGATAGTTCTCACCAACAAGTCTAAAGTCGTTTTTCGAGGTATGATACACATGAAAATAAAATATTTTTTGTACAACTGACATTAAAAATGACGTTTTTAATTCATTGACACATGAACTAAAAACTGACGTTTTCACAAAATCACTTTTAACACTAGTGTTAAAAGTACTTTCAACACTAGTGTTAAAAGTAAAATGACAGATGAGATGATGGATACTAAAAGCGTCTAGCGACAGATGTACACAGCTCGGGAGCCAAAATGTCCATCTGTCGCTAGACGCTAGTATGGATACTCAGTAATATAGATCTCTCTAATAGAAACACTTCAATCAGATATTAATACTATTATAACAATCAGAATCAAAATTACTTATAAATATGTATTTGGCAAAACTCTGCCTGTCATGCTTGCAATTTAGATTTGAAATACAAAATATGGTTGTCAATTATAAAGTCCATGTAGCTAGATGCGTAGAGCATCTGACTTGTTATACAAAGATCGTGTGTTCGAATCCTTACGGATCTTATATTTTTTTTGTTTTTTTCTTACTAGCAGTAACTGTTGAACAAAAAATTTTGTATGATACATTTGTTAAAAGTGATTTTATTTTGCTCGTGGGGTTGCTCCACTCGCTAACGCTCGTTTCGCAATATTCCCCACTCACAAAATAAAATGCCACTTTTAACACTTGTATCATAAATAACTATTACGGTTTTCGTTGGTATTCAGTAGTCTTCCAATTTTCACATAATTTTTGCGAATACTCCATGGGAATAGAAATATTGCAGTCTTGTTCATTCGAGTTTTTATTGGGATCATAATATGAAACAATAGAACTCCCCTAATTTGGTGCATAATAATTATACAATTTATCAAGGACACACTTTCTAAATCTTTGACATATCGAAAAGAAAAGTGTCTTTCGAGATTTGTGGTTATTCCGTACTATAACGCATGGTTCAATAAGGGGACTCCATGAGATTTTCGATGAAGTAAACAAAAGTTGCATATGGATTTTCTGATAGATCATTAAGTACTTCTAGTTTGCTCAAAGGCTGGAACAGAAAAATTGGGAATATGTGTAATTGATTCCAAGGATTGCAACAAAATTGCATTGGTCAAAGTTGTCAAGATACAAAAACTCGTTTCGAGGATCACAATGCTCATATCCGAAGGAAGTTGTAAAAAAAAAACTTCTTAGTGATAAAGAATCATTACAACCGGTATTCTACCTATTTCCATAAAGTCAATTAGAATAATCGAATGGTTATAAGAAGCGAGCATTTTCGTTAAATAGTTCCTCATAAGCAATGTTTTTGCAGGTAGTTGTTAATCAATGATAGTACGTATTGAATATTACCAACAATAGTTTATATGTTCAATAAATCAATCAATATCATTTATTGTATCTAAAGGGCATTTCATAAGTACTGTTATTACAAGAAGATTGGTGATGACTTATGACTACACCTCAGTTACAGTAGCGTTGAACAAGTAGGTGAACAAATCGACATTATATAAATATAATATTACATACTGCGTTAGTACCTACTCGTACCAGGAGACCGAGAGAGGACTAGACAAAAATAAAAAAAAACAAGGAATCCACGTGCTATTCGTTTATGATGAATAACCGTAGTTTCAGAATATTCATGACGGAAATAACTAGTTGTTTCAGTATAATATCAGAGTGAGAATTCAGTATACCCATCAGATCATCAGTATTATGTAACTGCACAAATGTTTCACTGAGTCGTATGCTGGTATAAATGGGACAGTCGAATGAAATATGTTCTAAAGTCTATCTTCGATGCATGTCACTGACTGTACAGAGATGCTCTGTAGTTGATGTAGGTGGAGCCAGAAAACGAAAATTTCAAACGTGTCTTACTGCAGGTTCGAAGCTGCGCAATGATTCTGCTAGTGTGCATTGGAGTCTTCAATTCAAATATTTTTGTCTGGTAGATATGGGGATAGCTCGAGTGATTCAGCCTTTCTAGGTTGTTTCAGATCAGCATGTCCCTATAGCACTTGATAATGAGACTGGTTATTTTTCTAGATGGATTGCTCATAAGATCGTCCCACTTATGAACCTGATTTGCGGCTTTTACATATTCCTTGACTTGGAGAAGCCAGTTGTATTTTGGCTCCACGTTATTTAGAACTGACAAACGTAGTAGGCATATTTTAGGTGGCCGAGTACTGTCCATGTTGCTCAGACTAGTAAGCCAAGAGAGGGCTGATTTGATGATAATGTTGGCCCGTTTCCAAACGGACAATATAATCAGGGGTGTTTTTTGATAGCAATAGCAGGCGCTTAAAAACCCTACCTGGACTCTTTATATCAATTCTGTATACCGAAGACTCCAGACACCAATGCCATATGATAGAGATGATAGTTTCATCGAGTTATATAATTTGAAAAATCATTCGACATAGTCTATGGGCATACTTGAAGACTGGCGTTAAATCAAATCATCTTTCGAACAGTTCGTTCAGACCAGTCTCAAATTACCTACACAGTAGGTTTTGGCTGGCACCTGTCAGAAAACAACAACAGTTGTTACTGTTGTTACTGTGTAGGTAATTTGAGACTGGCCTGAACGAATTGTTCGAAAGATGATTTGATTTAACACCAGTCTTCCAGTATGCCCATGGACTAAGTCGAATGTTTTTACATTTTCCTCGCAGGAGGAATGGGCGAATTCGTGTGTTTTTGAAATATCTCGTCCATGGATAGATGGCGCTATAACTTGGTTGTTCGCATCAGCTTTGGTCGAGGCTTGATACTATGAAGGATTTTGATTTTTAATTATGGGAAGTCATCGACTTTATGTTGATGATGGCACTGCCTTGTACTGACGAGTGGCCAAATAGCCCGAAACCGGTCTGCAAGTGTGTCCCTATAATTGAAAATCAATTCCTTCATTTGTATCGCCAAAAGCAAATGCAGGATTTTCTTCTGTGAAGAAACCTGCACTGGTACCGGTCGGATATAATTCAATGTCCTTTGTGGTATTAGCCGGGGGAGTAGTTGTTTTCTGACAGGTGCCAGCCAAAACCTACTGTGTAGGTAATTTGAGACTGGCCTGAAAGAATTGATCGAAAGATGATTTTACATAATTTGATTCTGGCATCCCACGTGTTAAGAAGAATCTGGAAAGTCCTTTCACCCTTTCACCCCCTGACAAGGTTCATCCCCCCCTATAATGTGGGCCATTATCCGCTCTTGATTCCTTCTTATCATTTTTCTAGTTGTTTAACTATCTAACATAAATACATTGTTTCGTTGTGCAAAACGAAACTTACAATTTTCTAGTTTTTATCTTCCAAGCTTTCGTTCTAAATTTTGTTCTTCCTCATTTCTTCATTAAGATGCTTAAAAACTCTGGTGCATCTACTGATTCGATATTGTTCAGAATTTCTTGGCGAAAAACAATCGACGATTATGATAGCTTCCTGATTTTTTTATAGGGGGCGTTAAATTATCATTTCCAAAAATCTGTCAAGTGTTGGTTTCAGACTGACGTAAGTTTGATGTTATTGTTGTCAATCTTTGTTCGAAATTTTGTTGATGTCACTTTATTTGAAAGTTATTTGATACTGTTATTAGGTTTTAGATATTGATTAAAAATTGAAAGACTGGGTGCTTCTGGAGCATTATACATATCATCTAAAAACTAAGTACTCCAGTGAATTGATTCAGCTTACCATGAGATGCTACTGAATAAGACGTATATGGATTTCAACGTTGAAAGATTATTTAGGATAATATGAGAAAAACATATAATTATTTCTACCCACCTTTCATGTGGAAAATTCTTGTCTTCACTGATAATGGAGCCAGAAGATTCATACAATTCTCCTCTTTCTCACAGAGAATCCATGCATATTTTCATTTGTATTTGCCTTCAATGATTCAATATAAGAGCCTTCAAATCACATTCAATGAAAGTGATAGAAAAATGGTTTCATTTGCCTGCATTTATAAATTGATTCCAACTTGAGCGAAAGTTATATAGAGGAGGAAACATAATATACCTTGAATTTTATCAGTGAAAGATTGAAAACGAAGTGATACGTATTTTGAACCATTGAACCAAGACACTGTGTTTATCACTTTCAGTATACTAGCATATTTCTCGAAAAAAGGAAACTTTTACATTCTCAAGTGAACGGATAAAGTATATTTTCTCCGGATTGAAGTCTAGAGTTACAAGCGGAAATAAAAACATTAAAAAGTACCTAGCAGTTGACAGTGACAACGGTGATAACGGTACATTTCCACGTTACATTCACATTTTCTGAAATGCATTCGATTGGCTGTCACGGCTGTCAAATGTCACTAGATAAATTATAAACAGTACTGCAAAATTCGTTTGCACATTCCTGTCTAGTGGAAATTAAGCTTCATATTATACATGACGGAACGCCATCTACAATATCGATCTGAAGTTTTGATGATCTCAGAAATCAAGCAATCAGTTTTTGCTTAGTTTATCCCAAAATTATACAGGTATAAGTCGATACACCAGGGTTTCTAGACATCTTACTCTTCACTATTACAATAACGTAGCTACTCTATTACTAAGTAATCGTTTTTGATATAACTTTCGCTAGTTTCGATTTTCAAAAAACAATAAATTGGCGGAGACATTTTTTGTAATCGAAACGGAATATTTGTGATCAAGTTTTGGAAACGGTAGCACTCACAATAACGTAGCTACTCTAATACTAAGTAATCGTTTTTGATATAACTTTCGCTAGTTTCAATTTTCAAAAAACAATAGATTGGTGAGAGAAATTTTTTGCAATCGAAACGGAATATTTGTGATCAAGTTTTGGAAACGGTAGCACTCACAATAACGTAGCTACTCTAATACTAAGTAATCGTTTTTGATATAACTTTCGCTAGTTTCGATTTTCAAAAAACAATAGATTGCTGAGAGAAATTTTTTGCAATCGAAACGGAATATTTGTGATCAAGTTTTGGAAACGGTAGCACTCACAATAACGTAGCTACTCTAATACTAAGTAATCGTTTTTGATATAACTTTCGCTAGTTTCGATTTTCAAAAAACAATAGATTGGTGAGAGAAATTTTTTGCAATCGAAACGGAATATTTGTGATCAAGTTTTGGAAACGGTAGCACTCACAATAACGTAGCTACTCTAATACTAAGTAATCGTTTTTCATATAACTTTCGCTAGTTTCGATTTTCAAAAAACAATAGATTGGTGAGAGAAATTTTTTGCAATCGAAACGGAATATTTGTGAACAAGTTTTGGAAACGGTAGCAGATTTGGTTTCCGAAAACTTAATAACGATAAGTATTTTGAAAAAGAGTTGTATTTTTTTATAAGCAAATTTGAGTTATACCAGAAGTTGCTGAACGTTATTCATAAGAAAGGAACTGTTTCTAATTAACACACAACTTTTAGGAGTGGATCAGAAATCTGTCCTCTACTTGTATACATCAAAATATTCTAATTTCTTCCAATTGCGAAAGGTTAAGAACCGAAAAAATCTACGAAGAATCAATTATGGTATTTGGTTACGAACTATTCTAATCCAAAATATTTACCTTCAGGTATTCGCCTCTTACTTCCATTCTGCAATTTCGTGAACGTTTTCGAATATGTTCCTTCGACAAGAGTCACTAGAAGATGCCATTATTACGATCCAGAAGACAATCCAGCTTGCACCTTCGGAGTTTGGCACCCGCTTGCCGCAGAGAAGTTGCTTACCTATTTCATCAATGTCGCCGATGACAGAACGGCATTTCAGATCGGCTACGTCAGGATTGCTGGATTCAGGAATCTGGACCGTCGATGAGAGAAAAATTTCGACGGAGAATTGATCATTTCACGATATTTGTGCCAAGAGTTACTTCAAGAGGAAACCTGAGCTATATAACAGTACATTATGCAACGATCATGTAATAACCATTACATGAGAGTTGCATACGCTAAGTTGCATACGCTATTTTATCTACACCCGATAAATAGTGAATACCTACAAATATTATATTTGTATTGCACACAATAATACTAATTGAACGCATTTCTTCGAAAAATTCTACAAAATTGTAATTAATGGTATTACTTTAACCCATTAACTGCCAAGACAATTTGTAATTTAGAAAAACTATTCATTTTACACGTTCAGAACACTCAAACAAACAACAATTCGTCATTGAAAAAAATATCAACTGACAGTACTGAAAAAAAAAGTGGGTGCGTAAGCGCACCTTTGGCAAAAAATGGTTATAATAATCTAATAAAAAAGAAACGAAATAAATTCAGAGTAGGTGCTCCAATATGATCCAATATGATAATTTTCGAAACAATCTGGGTTCACATGCACTTTACATTTCTTCATTCAATTGTATTCCAGAAGTTCCGGCAACATCCGCCTCAACACGTTCTGCTATCCCTCTCAAAGGGATGTCATCATCTGATTCATCACTATCCTTATCCACTTGTATTTCATAAGTTCCCGCAATATCCTCCCCTATTATTTCTTCTCCGATTATATTTTCATCAATGTTCTCCTGATCAGTTAGACTGTCTGTTTCCGGCGGAACATAAACAACATCAATCGAATCATAATTTTGATAATACAACCCTTCCTCTAATAAAGCACTCAACTCTTCCGTCGTTAGTGCTCTCTTCATTTCCCATTTCGAAAATTGACTATAATTATGAATAATGATATTGAGATACCAAAATCTACACTTGAGTTATGATTCTTACCTCATTTTGACAATGTTATCAAAAAATACAAGATATCTTTCCTGCCGATACTGATTTGCACCGAAAAACTCGAGCAAGGCGAATAATCAATTGACCATCGCAACGTATCCTGATATTCCCAAGCTTGTCGAGTCTCGCATACTAGTGAATTAAATTTTTCACCATTATCGGCCAAAGGTGCGTATACGCAACCATCACCCGTAAATGAAAAAATAAACGACATCCGAAAATATTTACGTAAATGAAAAAACACGTTATCATTGAGCAAATACTTCATTACTGTTCGGCACGAAATGAATTTATGATTTCATATTCAGTACCGAAAAAAAAATATTTCATTGGAGAATTACAATAACGGTCAATTGATAACATTTTCAAGCGAATTTGGGAGATTGAAACAATCATGTTTTGGATTGAAAAGAAATATTTTTACTTCTTCTGGATCATTCTTATAAATATCCATCAGAAGAAATATTAATAATATTGATCCAAATCACAAAAAAAAATAAAAATAAAAGCTGCGTTCACGCACCTTTGGCGGTTAATGGGTTAAGAAATAAAACGATGAGAAATGAAGAGAATATCAAAAATAAAAAAAAAAAAAGATAATTCGAGGCCGGATTCGAACCCACGTCTCTTCCAACTAGCTAACAAATTCTCAGCGGCTTAGACCGCTCGGCTACGGAGAGCTCAAAAAAATTAATTGAAAGAATAAAGGAATAAATCATGCATTTGTCAAATGAAAAATTTAATCATTCTAACTGTATTTCTGCCAGTGAAGGTGTCGAAGGTGATTCTCCCATATCGCAGGTATCAGACATTTTGTTATGATTATCGAAGTTTAGCTATATTCTTCAAAAATTCAATACCTATACTGAATTTTACTTGACAAACGTCAAATACAGAGCATGAACATCATGCTTGATTGAAAAATAATTGGTTGAAAATCTGTATCGAAATGGAAAATCTGTATTGTAATGAATTTCATTATAAAACGGGTTGTGGGCCTATAGGTGTATTATTAGAGTACGGGTGTAGATAATAGTATATTACGTAACGAGGAGGAAAAGTAGCCTATTACGCACGAGCGAAAAATTATCGTTTTCATTAATTTAATTTCACAGAGAATTTGTAGTAAACATTCGCTGAATATCGCTTTGGGATATTTGGAAATTAATTTGGAATACACGTGTTTTCTAAAAGAGCCATTACCTAACAGCTGTAAAATGTGTAATGAACGGTTTGGGATAATGGGAGTAGAAAAAACGTTCTTATAACAATTATGGGTTGATTTTGATGAGAATTATGAGCTTTCTATGGCAAATCCAAATTGTTTTACGCCTATGAATTCACGCTATAGCAGTGAAGTTTCCAATAATATTAATTTGTATTTTTTGTACTTGTATCATTTTGATATTAGTGATTTTTTCAGACTGTTACTGAAGTTTTCAAATGACAGACTTTCAAGTATTAGTGCGTACAAGTAGTTCTTGAAGACTAATCCAAAAAATCGAATACGGCATCGTTAGATTTATTCCTAACTCTTGAATTCCATCAAAATAAAAAAAAAATGACAACATAGTCAAAAACACAATATTCACAATGGTGACAGTTGAGCTCGCAAGAGGGACATGTTTTTTATCTGAAGATTTACAAAAAAGTAATACGTGATAAAAAAGCCTGCTCCATCCAAAATATCTATTTCTCAAATTGAAGTGTATATCTACAGAGTGATATAGAGAATGGATTTTACCTGACTCGTTTTTTCA
This sequence comes from Zygogramma bicolorata, assembly GCA_032362365.1. Taxonomy (NCBI): domain Eukaryota; kingdom Metazoa; phylum Arthropoda; class Insecta; order Coleoptera; family Chrysomelidae; genus Zygogramma; species Zygogramma bicolorata. The sequence goes on along the minus strand of JAVJAQ010001669.1, from coordinate 294,902 downwards.
AAAATAGTACATTGTTCACCTCCTAGGAAAAGCTTAACATTCCTGGACGACTGTGAAAATTGCTATCGCGTGGCGCAACCCGAGACTCAACAGCACAGACCCCAGGAATATGGATTTTCCTATGATGTAAATATACCATTTTTCCGCAAATTGTTTAAAAATTGATAGATATCGATTCATTTTGAAAAAATAGCGAATAATTTAATTTACAGATGAATGGTGCTTCGAAATTCGTAATAAAATTACTTGGATTGCTATGGGAACTGTTTTCAATCATTTATGTATGACACTAACAACTGTATCGAAATATTATTACACTAAGGAAATCTTGACTTTTTTTGAGAAATTTTGTCTGTAATGTCAAAATTTCCTAGCGATTTGCGGAAAAATCGTATTTTTACAATTTAGAAAAAGCACGAGTTATAGGCAACTTTGAGTTACAGCGACATATTGTATCCTGGAGTTCAGGTGTAGACTGTGCTACTTTTTAAAAACATTCGTTGGATTTCTTTTTCAGAAATGCATAATCGGTCATACACTTCAAATATTTGTGTAAACATAGCATCTGTTGAAGTAAGTTTCCTTGACTTTTTTAGCAATAATCAATTACTGATTTCGCAGCATTTTCTATGTCAGAACTTTTGAGTCGCTCAGTGTATACACACTTATTCACAATGAAGCCTAACAGGAATTTCTTTTGTTACTCAAGCGTTGTACCCAGAATTCAGAATATTTCTAGAAACCAACTGTCATAAACATCGAAAACCTATATGTACCTTCGTAATACAACATTTATTAGTTACAAAGGTTCATATTTTGCTTTAATGAAACTTCAGTTGATAATTACCTGTAAATAGATATCTCGTAATTAGTTTCGGAGAGTGAAAGCCTTTTAACCTCTTCAACAATTTCAAGAAGTAATTTTTTTATGTCCAAATTAGAAAGGATTGAAATGGAGTGCCTTTGAAGAAACAACGTAATCAAAGCCTAAAATATTTTTATGTCAAACCAACAAAGGTTATAGCATGATAGAATGGAAAGGCTAGGCAAAAATTGAAATCAATGAAATGCCAAGATAACACAATATAATATGGAAACAATATATATTGATAAAGTTAGAAATAAATTGAGTTTCACTTGTTTTTATTAATGAATCTATAGAGGTTGAGGATTATTTGACTTGGTCAATACTCAGGCATGAGCTTATATCTTGTTCAGTGCCTCCTGATTGAAAAACACGAGTGAAATTATGTAACTTGATTATTATGATATATGACATTCCATAACAAAATATTTCTTTAATCGTAGTAGGAATGACGAACGTCATGAGTTTTATTCATGACCAAAAAAGAAGTACAATTTTAGTACTATTTTTTCAATGATTCCTTTGTAATATTTAGATTGTAATCATTATTGTCGACTAGTCAATCCGGTTTTATATTTTGTATCTTTATATATTTCATACAAAAGATTTCAGCAATGAAAATATTTTGAGAATTTTAGTAGCAATGATTAGACAAAAAGCTTCGATATTGTACCAGGGTTTTCGGGAAATATCATTAAAACGGACACCAAGACTCTGAATCTGTTATCAGATTCATTTCATGCCAAATAATGCTGAACTCTTTCAAGAATCTTTTTTTCTTGCCGGAGCAAAAGCCATTATATTGGTGGACAACGAAATATTTCGATGACTTCAACATTTTTGTGTTTTCTAGAATACTTACATAAAATTCTACTTGTATTATAAAAGAGTAATTTATCATTCCAATAGCTGTATCTTAGCCACTAAGTTACTGAACATAAAGCTACCTACTGTATATTACTGTTACGAAAATAGACAGCTTCAATACAATAAATCATTCCAAGCCGACTTCTTTTCTTCAATTTCAGCTCCAAATAAAATGAATAAACGCAGTACATACAATATATCAGGTAACCTGAAAATTACGTTGTATTAAAAGTGATCTGATCTGATTAAGGATTTCACACTATAGAAATCAGAAAAGAATAAAATATCGGTTTCTGAACTCTGTGCAGATTGTATAGCTACGTTCAACATAATCACATCTGACAGATCGTTCATCTCGATTTCGAATATTATTAGCGCCATTTTCAGAAATCGAATTTCTTCATAAATGTACGTTAAATATAATTTCATGCAGTCAGGTTCATGAATGTACTAAAAAGACGCTTCTTCTATAATAGCTGTCAATTTAGTTTTCAACAGCCAGTCAGATATCTCAAGTGAAGCACTTTTGCATCTACTCCTGACAATTTGAAATTCGTAGGAATTGACTATCATTTGGCTTTCACTAGAAGTAGAAGCTTCATAGATCAAAAGAAATTATAATTCGTCATATCATATTGACCATTTCGTATTTTCTTGGAAATGAATATTATTAATAGCTGATAACCAAAAAATGAGCATACCAAGTCCTGAAACCTCTTACTCACATGAGCTCAAACAAATTGCATAGAATGTCCTTCCCATAGGAACAAATATCACGGAATGTGTGAGGAAAGCAGCCAAAGTAGATATATGAAATACCTCGTAAATCAGTATCAGTACCGGTCGTTCCTGAAATCGAAAAAAGGTGTTGCAACAGTAGTAGGGTTTTATATGGAGTGTATGCAAATGACTTCTTACGAAATATTATGTATTAATATCCCGGAAATATGTATGAAACTGCTGATGCACTGCTGTAATCACTGACTCAGATGTTATTTAATTACATCCACAAATGCTTTGACAACACTACTGCCCTTGATAATGGATATATATATCAACATTTGTAAATACTTCAACTGGTCATCCTTTTCTCATGTTCTCCTGCAATGATTTTGTGTTTGACAACACCTGATAACTGTAACTGAAATATTTATCATCTAAATTATTTTTTGACCTTAGATGTTGAAGCAGAATTTAATACGTTTATCAAAGAAATCTTTTCTAGAATAGATAGAATAGCGAGAGATTATAATAATATGTAAGAAACGATTTGTTCTCTTCAACCCCAACTTTGTTAGCCATCATGAGGCTTGGAGTAATTTAAGATTCATCTATTCTCGTCATCCAGAACAAATACTTGGTGGTCAAGGTGGTTTATGGAAAGTGAAAGAGATTTACAAGGAACTATTCAGCGCTTATTATTATTATTTCATTGTTATCCATTGTACAGCAGATTGGAAAATTGAATTCTGTTGAAGAATGTCCGAGACACCTTTTTCAAATTTCCCGTTTTCAATTTGGAATGCTTTGCCTCTACTCGGAATGGAATTTTCTGGTATAATATTCACTACAGGTTCATTGACAATGTCAATATAATCGATACTTACCCAGATGAGAGCCGCCATTAGAGGGATACTAGCAATCAGGTGGAAAATTGAAAATATCAGGTAATCCTCGCTTATGTCAGTACGTAAAGGAAGACAGCTAGTTTTGCATTGGATTCTGACGGCAAAAGTTATCGTTCCAAAAATTCCAACAATCTGAAAAAAAAACTTAAAACTCAAAATATTTTTTCCGCGGTATTAACATCGATATAATAGAGAAGTGAAATAGATATTTGGAAGTTATACTCACACATCTTGAAGTGGAATATATCAGGATTAGGTGGGAATATATATAGAATCTGAATATTAGCCTAGGTCATCAACAAAAAATCATTCATAAGCGGGACATTCTTTATTGGTTTCGAAATACTGGGTAGGAAATAGCAGTTTTCAACTGCTGTGGCTTTCGCAACATTCTTCAGGTATTTCTTTTGCTGAGGCTATGAAAAGATACTCAAATTCGAGTTCATGTATGGGGATCTCAGAAACGGTGGGAGATAGAGGAAGGGTTGGGTTGGGGAAAGTGGCCCGTTGTAGTATACTAGAAAATAATTGACTAGCTCTTTCGGTTTTGGAGTTAAATAAGGAAAATAAAAATATTCCAAATTCTATTTCTAGCTTTATCCACTTCAATCGTAGATGTTTTAGAAATTATTTCATTTTAGCTACAGGCACTTCTGATGGCGGAATATTTCCATAAGGTCTTCAGAATAATATTGCGTTGATCCGTGCAGAGAACCGTAGTGAATCTCATATAGTTACACGAATATTATAAAGACAAAACGAATGAGCCTACACTCAAAGTTGGCACTTCGAAAATAAAATTTTAACGGAGCAAGACATCAAGTTCGAATATGCGCGAAAGGATATCCATCAGATAGGAAACGATACTCAGATACTTGTAACTTGATGTCTTTCCTCAACTTTTTTTTCATTTTTTTTCTTCAATGGCATGACATCACCATAAAAATGGGCTGCGTGATCGGAGCGTTCCACATAATGAGTGAAAAATTAAAAAAAAAGTTGATGTCATGCCATCGAAAAAAAATATTTCCATAAGGTCTTCAGAATAATATTGCGTTGATCCGTGCAGAGAACCGTAGTGAATCTCATATAGTTACACGAATATTATAAAGACAAAACGAATGAGCCTACACTCAAAGTTGGCACTTCGAAAATAAAATTTTAACGGAGCAAGACATCAAGTTCGAATATGCGCGAAAGGATATCCATCAGATAGGAAACGATACTCAGATACTTGTAACTTGATGTCTTTCCTCAACTTTTTTTTCATTTTTTTTCTTCAATGGCATGACATCACCATAAAAATGGGCTGCGTGATCGGAGCGTTCCACATAATGAGTGAAAAATTAAAAAAAAAGTTGATGTCATGCCATCGAAAAAAAATATTTCCATAAGGTCTTCAGAATAATATTGCGTTGATCCGTGCAGAGAACCGTAGTGAATCTCATATAGTTACACGAATATTATAAAGACAAAACGAATGAGCCTACACTCAAAGTTGGCACTTCGAAAATAAAATTTTAACGGAGCAAGACATCAAGTTCGAATATGCGCGAAAGGATATCCATCAGATAGGAAACGATACTCAGATACTTGTAACTTGATGTCTTTCCTCAACTTTTTTTTCATTTTTTTCTTCAATGGCATGACATCACCATAAAAATGGGCTGCGTGATCGGAGCGTTCCACATAATGAGTGAAAAATTAAAAAAAAAGTTGATGTCATGCCATCGAAAAAAAATATTTCCATAAGGTCTTCAGAATAATATTGCGTTGATCCGTGCAGAGAACCGTAGTGAATCTCATATAGTTACACGAATATTATAAAGACAAAACGAATGAGCCTACACTCAAAGTTGGCACTTCGAAAATAAAATTTTAACGGAGCAAGACATCAAGTTCGAATATGCGCGAAAGGATATCCATCAGATAGGAAACGATACTCAGATACTTGTAACTTGATGTCTTTCCTCAACTTTTTTTTCATTTTTTTTCTTCAATGGCATGACATCACCATAAAAATGGGCTGCGTGATCGGAGCGTTCCACATAATGAGTGAAAAATTAAAAAAAAAGTTGATGTCATGCCATCGAAAAAAAATATTTCCATAAGGTCTTCAGAATAATATTGCGTTGATCCGTGCAGAGAACCGTAGTGAATCTCATATAGTTACACGAATATTATAAAGACAAAACGAATGAGCCTACACTCAAAGTTGGCACTTCGAAAATAAAATTTTAACGGAGCAAGACATCAAGTTCGAATATGCGCGAAAGGATATCCATCAGATAGGAAACGATACTCAGATACTTGTAACTTGATGTCTTTCCTCAACTTTTTTTTCATTTTTTTTCTTCAATGGCATGACATCACCATAAAAATGGGCTGCGTGATCGGAGCGTTCCACATAATGAGTGAAAAATTAAAAAAAAAGTTGATGTCATGCCATCGAAAAAAAATATTTCCATAAGGTCTTCAGAATAATATTGCGTTGATCCGTGCAGAGAACCGTAGTGAATCTCATATAGTTACACGAATATTATAAAGACAAAACGAATGAGCCTACACTCAAAGTTGGCACTTCGAAAATAAAATTTTAACGGAGCAAGACATCAAGTTCGAATATGCGCGAAAGGATATCCATCAGATAGGAAACGATACTCAGATACTTGTAACTTGATGTCTTTCCTCAACTTTTTTTTCATTTTTTTTCTTCAATGGCATGACATCACCATAAAAATGGGCTGCGTGATCGGAGCGTTCCACATAATGAGTGAAAAATTAAAAAAAAAGTTGATGTCATGCCATCGAAAAAAAATATTTCCATAAGGTCTTCAGAATAATATTGCGTTGATCCGTGCAGAGAACCGTAGTGAATCTCATATAGTTACACGAATATTATAAAGACAAAACGAATGAGCCTACACTCAAAGTTGGCACTTCGAAAATAAAATTTTAACGGAGCAAGACATCAAGTTCGAATATGCGCGAAAGGATATCCATCAGATAGGAAACGATACTCAGATACTTGTAACTTGATGTCTTTCCTCAACTTTTTTTTCATTTTTTTTCTTCAATGGCATGACATCACCATAAAAATGGGCTGCGTGATCGGAGCGTTCCACATAATGAGTGAAAAATTAAAAAAAAAGTTGATGTCATGCCATCGAAAAAAAATATTTCCATAAGGTCTTCAGAATAATATTGCGTTGATCCGTGCAGAGAACCGTAGTGAATCTCATATAGTTACACGAATATTATAAAGACAAAACGAATGAGCCTACACTCAAAGTTGGCACTTCGAAAATAAAATTTTAACGGAGCAAGACATCAAGTTCGAATATGCGCGAAAGGATATCCATCAGATAGGAAACGATACTCAGATACTTGTAACTTGATGTCTTCCTCAACTTTTTTTTCATTTTTTTTCTTCAATGGCATGACATCACCATAAAAATGGGCTGCGTGATCGGAGCGTTCCACATAATGAGTGAAAAATTAAAAAAAAAGTTGATGTCATGCCATCGAAAAAAAATATTTCCATAAGGTCTTCAGAATAATATTGCGTTGATCCGTGCAGAGAACCGTAGTGAATCTCATATAGTTACACGAATATTATAAAGACAAAACGAATGAGCCTACACTCAAAGTTGGCACTTCGAAAATAAAATTTTAACGGAGCAAGACATCAAGTTCGAATATGCGCGAAAGGATATCCATCAGATAGGAAACGATACTCAGATACTTGTAACTTGATGTCTCTCAACTTTTTTTTCATTTTTTTCTTCAATGGCATGACATCACCATAAAAATGGGCTGCGTGATCGGAGCGTTCCACATAATGAGTGAAAAATTAAAAAAAAAGTTGATGTCATGCCATCGAAAAAAAATATTTCCATAAGGTCTTCAGAATAATATTGCGTTGATCCGTGCAGAGAACCGTAGTGAATCTCATATAGTTACACGAATATTATAAAGACAAAACGAATGAGCCTACACTCAAAGTTGGCACTTCGAAAATAAAATTTTAACGGAGCAAGACATCAAGTTCGAATATGCGCGAAAGGATATCCATCAGATAGGAAACGATACTCAGATACTTGTAACTTGATGTCTTTCCTCAACTTTTTTTTCATTTTTTTTCTTCAATGGCATGACATCACCATAAAAATGGGCTGCGTGATCGGAGCGTTCCACATAATGAGTGAAAAATTAAAAAAAAAGTTGATGTCATGCCATCGAAAAAAAATATTTCCATAAGGTCTTCAGAATAATATTGCGTTGATCCGTGCAGAGAACCGTAGTGAATCTCATATAGTTACACGAATATTATAAAGACAAAACGAATGAGCCTACACTCAAAGTTGGCACTTCGAAAATAAAATTTTAACGGAGCAAGACATCAAGTTCGAATATGCGCGAAAGGATATCCATCAGATAGGAAACGATACTCAGATACTTGTAACTTGATGTCTTTCCTCAACTTTTTTTTCATTTTTTTTCTTCAATGGCATGACATCACCATAAAAATGGGCTGCGTGATCGGAGCGTTCCACATAATGAGTGAAAAATTAAAAAAAAAGTTGATGTCATGCCATCGAAAAAAAATATTTCCATAAGGTCTTCAGAATAATATTGCGTTGATCCGTGCAGAGAACCGTAGTGAATCTCATATAGTTACACGAATATTATAAAGACAAAACGAATGAGCCTACACTCAAAGTTGGCACTTCGAAAATAAAATTTTAACGGAGCAAGACATCAAGTTCGAATATGCGCGAAAGGATATCCATCAGATAGGAAACGATACTCAGATACTTGTAACTTGATGTCTTTCCTCAACTTTTTTTTCATTTTTTTTCTTCAATGGCATGACATCACCATAAAAATGGGCTGCGTGATCGGAGCGTTCCACATAATGAGTGAAAAATTAAAAAAAAAGTTGATGTCATGCCATCGAAAAAAAATATTTCCATAAGGTCTTCAGAATAATATTGCGTTGATCCGTGCAGAGAACCGTAGTGAATCTCATATAGTTACACGAATATTATAAAGACAAAACGAATGAGCCTACACTCAAAGTTGGCACTTCGAAAATAAAATTTTAACGGAGCAAGACATCAAGTTCGAATATGCGCGAAAGGATATCCATCAGATAGGAAACGATACTCAGATACTTGTAACTTGATGTCTTTCCTCAACTTTTTTTTCATTTTTTTCTTCAATGGCATGACATCACCATAAAAATGGGCTGCGTGATCGGAGCGTTCCACATAATGAGTGAAAAATTAAAAAAAAAGTTGATGTCATGCCATCGAAAAAAAATATTTCCATAAGGTCTTCAGAATAATATTGCGTTGATCCGTGCAGAGAACCGTAGTGAATCTCATATAGTTACACGAATATTATAAAGACAAAACGAATGAGCCTACACTCAAAGTTGGCACTTCGAAAATAAAATTTTAACGGAGCAAGACATCAAGTTCGAATATGCGCGAAAGGATATCCATCAGATAGGAAACGATACTCAGATACTTGTAACTTGATGTCTTCTCAACTTTTTTTTCATTTTTTTCTTCAATGGCATGACATCACCATAAAAATGGGCTGCGTGATCGGAGCGTTCCACATAATGAGTGAAAAATTAAAAAAAAAGTTGATGTCATGCCATCGAAAAAAAATATTTCCATAAGGTCTTCAGAATAATATTGCGTTGATCCGTGCAGAGAACCGTAGTGAATCTCATATAGTTACACGAATATTATAAAGACAAAACGAATGAGCCTACACTCAAAGTTGGCACTTCGAAAATAAAATTTTAACGGAGCAAGACATCAAGTTCGAATATGCGCGAAAGGATATCCATCAGATAGGAAACGATACTCAGATACTTGTAACTTGATGTCTTTCCTCAACTTTTTTTTCATTTTTTTTCTTCAATGGCATGACATCACCATAAAAATGGGCTGCGTGATCGGAGCGTTCCACATAATGAGTGAAAAATTAAAAAAAAAGTTGATGTCATGCCATCGAAAAAAAAATATTTCCATAAGGTCTTCAGAATAATATTGTCATATATTGAAAATAAAAGGTCTCATATAAAGATTTATCTTCACATTTTCAAAATTATCAACCTGAAAATGAATTTGGAAATCGAGTCATTATTAATATAATTCATAATTTTTCAATTCAATATTTCATTCCAAAATAAATCATTCACGCATGTTATATTATTCAGCTGTAATAGTAGTATTTATATCCGGCGAATTTCCAAGTTCAACGTCGTTTCAGACAACAGGTTTCAAGTTACATCACTGGTCGTCGATAATCATAAATGAACGCTGAGAATTGCGAATTTAGCAATTGTCAGCGGAATAGTTCATGACGACAGGATTATTTTTTATATAAATTGGAAGACTGCCTTCCGAATCGGGCTTTTTGTTTTTGAATCTTTAGTGATCAGTTTGGCGAACCAAACTAATTTTTAAAGTAGTCGGCGTCATTTTTGCAAGAATGAAGAAAGCACATCTCTCCTGCCTTGGAATGATAATGTGAGTACTTACATTTCTATTTAATCCCAAATGCGTTATTTCAACCTGATTCATTTTATTAATGGGTAATTATTTCAAGTAGTTTTTCATTCATTCACTGTGATCATGTTTTTTTTGTCTATTTCTTTTGTTATCAATAAACTAAGTTAAGTTTTATCACCTCTCACTTTATTCACTTCACCAGGGTACACTTCAAATACACAATTCAAATCACCTCTCGCAGCCAAGCTAAAAGTTCCATGTTTCTCGTTGTTTGATTGTCCTCACTTGGAAGGGCAGTTTTCTTCAAAAAACCCCTTTAAAAGTCACGTCCATTCGAATGGAAGATTTCCATCATGTTTTTGACTTATTTTTTCAGTAAACTAATGAACTAGTATAATAGCACCTGATTCACTCAACCATTTTCAAACAAACACTACAGTTCCCTTTCATTTTCGTGACATTTGGTGGAGACGCCGAAGTTGAGAGTTTCCCCCTTTCAACTTTCACGCGACATTTGGTGGAGGCGCCTTGCTCGTTCTTGGAGGCTTCATTCTCCATAATGAGCCTGTAAAACAAATTTTTCCATATAAGAAGTTGAATTGTTAGAGTCTTAATGATAATTTGTTGTATTTGGCTGAAAAGTGAACAACCTTGGTGGATTTTTCTTGTTTTCTAAAATGATCAGAGTAGGTATCTGGAACGGATTGAAGTTTTTTCTGCAGTCATTTTTTTTCTACAAAGTTATTTCTGGTTGAAACGATGTTGTGTTGATAAATGTTTTCGTTTTTTTTGTTTTTTTTTCTTCTCTTTTTTCAATTATTGCATTTTTTTTTGGTTGTTGTTCAATTTGTAGTATGATTTCAATACATATAAAGCCCAATTTGTCGAAACATACTTCGCAATACCAATAAACAGTTAAATTCTATTTCTTACATCTAGTAGTTTTTTGCACATGATAACCCTTCTTGCCGTGTTATTTTTTGACAGAAGTTTTTTTTAATGAAGTATTACCCAATTTATGCTAATTTTTCTGAAATTTTTTTTTGACTTTTTTCAAGTAAAATTTTGACAAAATCAGGGAAAAAAAAATATCTCGTGTATTTTCAATTCGAAGGACATTTTTCAATAACAATCGACTTTTTTTATCAATTATTCTTCACAAAATTAGTTGGGATGGTATGTTTCGAAGGAATGGAAGGTTTGGAAGTATTTCTATCAATTAAACTCCCTGATATATTTGCTATCATCTGATTTTTTATGGGATCTATTCCTTTTTTTTTTCCATACAATTTTTTCTATATGGAGCGCTCTACTATTTGCTTTTTTTATGAATCAAGTTATATTTAGTTAATCAATTCTTCATTGCAATATCAAATAGTGATATAGCTCTGATATTTCTTTGTTCTCGGGAACCAGCTAGCTGTAAAGATGAATCAAGTAATTCAATTGAATTATATGACAAATAAAAGGCAGTGACGATTTCAAAAATATTTTCAGTAATAGATGGAGCTAAAAATTTCCTGACAATAGACATTGAAGCTATTATTTCTCGATTTAATTCAATCGATTTTTCCTCACAAGATTAAATTGCCATACTATAAGCTCACAATTTATTCGAGTGTCATTCTTTTTTGTATAATGCTAGTGACTTCTTGGGTCAATATTTATCACTTTCTTTGTTATAATTCAAATATCTCCATACAGTGTGTGCCAACCTTACTAATATCTGAAAATAATGTTTGCTATAGGTATGCAGTTTTTTTTTTATTAGAGGGTCGTCTCATCAAGAAATAATTTATGATGATCACGAAATTAATTGTGGCTTTCAGAATTGACGAGAATTTATAAAATATATGCTGCATTATAATAACAGTTTTTCTGAATATGGAAGGTTTCAATTTTTTTCCGACATTTTTCCATTTTCAACTGTTCAATAAATATCAATTGACTCGAAAAAGGCTCATTCTTCCACCTAAATAGTGATTTAATGATAAAGACCATAAGAAAAAGCAGTAATGTAGTTCAGAATAGTAGTTATCATATAGTAGTTATCAAATAATTTTACTTATAGGTATCCTGCAACATTTTTTTTTCGGAAATCGGTAAAAATGAATAACTAATAATAATGTCTTCTTTTGAAATTTTGATAGAAACGATTGATAAAAATGTTATCTCTTGGCATCTCTGAATTTTTATCCAGCTCTCTACTTTTTGCCGAGTACTCAGTGGACGGCATTCCTATTATTATGTTGATCAAAGCAAAATTCTGAACATGACACAGCAGTCAGTTTTATCGTTTCTTGGATTGTCGCACTTCAATAAGGAAACTGTTAGACTAGGTCAGCTATCTGGCAGCTGTGCTCGCAGACACTGAACTTTAATAATGAAAGATGAACATTTTCTCCACTACCATGATAGCGATACAGATAATGAATTTTCATGAATCTCAAGTATAATTTGGTGATATATTTATGAAACATGGAAAAATTCCCCCTCGAACCCCTTATAACAAGCTTTTTTTCTTTATTATTTGTTGAGAATGGAAAATAATAATAATAATTTTGTTGGAGCATAAGTAAAATGTAATTATTTTTCGAAGTCATTTGTAGTTGGAAAACACTATAAATTGAAACTTGGAGATTTGAGAAGGAGATTGATCATTCGTATGACTGTCCTAACTCTCTGAGATTGTCAAGACAAAGACTCACCCTTATGTTTTGTCAATCAGGAAAGTGAACAGGAGGCGTGAAGGGATGTCTTACAGTCTCAAATCGAAATTTGACGATTTATAAGTGCATTTCAACAACTGGTGGGAAATGATATTGAAGTAATGAATAAAAATTTACATGTATGGCAATTTATCTGGAACACCTTTTTCTTCACTATTGAAAAAAAAATGTGTACCTAATGATAACAATTTTTTGGGATTGAATTTGTGCAACTGGAGTATAAAGTAAGGATTGATTAATATAATGTTTGACTTCGTTTGAATAATAATGCGCGATAATGGAATATGAATTATGATATGTGATGATGAAATAAGGATTATTATATGATAATGAAAAAATAATGAGAATATATGTAGGACAATATAGGAGAAATTATTGTCCAGTTGGTAACAAGAATGTTACCGTGTCATAAGGGAATTATGGAAGATGATCCAGAAGGGTTGAATAATTGCCTATGAGAGTATTGTGTTGTAGGTATTAGTAAGGTATGCGTGGGAAACTTGGCAGAATTACCCTAAGCCTGGGTTGAAAGTTTTCCTATGCAGATACTTTATGAAATGAATAATGAGTTTATGAGGTGAAAAATATGAGATATATGATGAGTAATATGATGAGTAGATATGATGATATTAATGAAAGAAGTCAAAGGATTAATTCTATACAGTTGCACATATTTTTTTATTAGAAAGAATACCTTTTGTTGAGATAGTGAGAGCCATGCAATTTAAAACACGTTCCATGTCAATGATACTCAGTTATTAATTTCCACTCAATATCCAACATCAATACATTGACTTATGAAACAAGATAAACAGTAACACATTATTTTTGGTTTTGTATTTTTATTAAGACCAATTGAAAGAGATGGGGGAGAAGCGCTATCAACTTGCAATTTTTTTGTTGTTTTGATTAAATAAGGGGGTAAGATATATTTGTCGATTGCAAGGGAAATGTCACCTGTGAATAAAAGGAAGAGTAGAATTAGACAGAGAAACTTAACACAATAGAGTAGGAAAGTGGGACAAAAAGGAATGTAATGATCTCAAATGATTTGAGGTTGTACGAATAGGGATAATAAGAACCTTGAGAACATTTTCTCTCAATCATTGTAGGTTGGGATTTTGCACTAAGAAGTATCCATAAGAGTATAGTCAGTTATATACCTAGTAATATAAAATTTAAGGAATGTGTAGAAAAGAAAAATATTAATACTTTCTATTGTAATTGAAGAATACTTACTGCAAATAATCTTTTTCATGTATCACGGGACATCACGGAGGCACACACCAGGAACAGGCACTGATACGAAGGCAAGAAACGGTCCACCCATAGACGGAGTCCAGAACGGCAGCACCCCGCATCCCATTCTTCAACCCCAGAAGGAAGGCCAGACCACAGTATACTACATGCCAGATGTTCCTCGAGCCTGAAAAATGCTCCACTACAAATGATGTCGAGACACCTGCCCAGGATTGACCCAGCAACAAGCATGGTACCTGTACCAAGTCGAACTCACCTGCGAAAACAACCAGTAAAGTGTCCAGGAGTCCTGACCATACTCTGTATGCAGCTATCCGTTAAAAGTTGGAAAATATGCCAATTTTGTTCCACTTCACACTTCACTCACAATCCACAGACGAAAAGACCAAAATGGAGTCCGAAGCGTGCCGAATCAGCATCTAGGTAGCAATTTGCAATGGAATATGCAATTTGCTTGATCGACAATTTTGCCATTTCAACAATTCCAACGTCAACCAACCATGTCTGCCGCTGTCTTAAAATTTGGCGGGAAAGGAGTAGTTCACGACTTCTTCACTGGTGTGACATAAGCTGCACGGAACACCACTAAATCAACCGATGGGCGCATTCGATGCCAGCAAATCCATCAACGAGTAGCTAGGCAGCCGACAGCCGTTACACGATAGAAAAAGATATCTAATGGGAGAATTTTACCGATTTGAAATCAGGCCCCAGATGCAAAGTCCATGAGAGGAGCACGACATCATCAGTCATTCTAGCATACTACGAGGTCCCAGAGTCCCAGGCTGTACATGGGGTACAGTGTTTTCGCCGTTGGCAACACTGCATGCGGAGACCTGCCACTGAGGGAGCCAAGAGCGTACGACACGGGAACAACTTCCACGAACTGACGTACAGTGCCAGTGCCGGACTCAGTTTTTTTGTGCCACGTGAGAACTCATACCCGAATAATTGATTCGAAATATAATGTCGGGACATCTATGTTTTTTCTCTAGGAATAAAAATAAGTATTTATGTTTTTTAGTTGTGGAAATTTTCAATTTCATATATTTTTTAATCAATTTTCAATTCGAAGCTGGGGTCCAGCTTTACTAAGGAGGGGAGATGTGTCATATATTGAAAATAAAAGGTCTCATATAAAGATTTATCTTCACATTTTCAAAATTATCAACCTGAAAATGAATTTGGAAATCGAGTCATTATTAATATAATTCATAATTTTTCAATTCAATATTTCATTCCAAAATAAATCATTCACGCATGTTATATTATTCAGCTGTAATAGTAGTATTTATATCCGGCGAATTTCCAAGTTCAACGTCGTTTCAGACAACAGGTTTCAAGTTACATCACTGGTCGTCGATAA
This sequence comes from Zygogramma bicolorata, assembly GCA_032362365.1. NCBI lineage: Eukaryota > Metazoa > Arthropoda > Insecta > Coleoptera > Chrysomelidae > Zygogramma > Zygogramma bicolorata. The sequence continues at coordinate 279,654 of JAVJAQ010001669.1, read as the reverse complement.
TCATAAATGAACGCTGAGAATTGCGAATTTAGCAATTGTCAGCGGAATAGTTCATGACGACAGGATTATTTTTTATATAAATTGGAAGACTGCCTTCCGAATCGGGCTTTTTGTTTTTGAATCTTTAGTGATCAGTTTGGCGAACCAAACTAATTTTTAAAGTAGTCGGCGTCATTTTTGCAAGAATGAAGAAAGCACATCTCTCCTGCCTTGGAATGATAATGTGAGTACTTACATTTCTATTTAATCCCAAATGCGTTATTTCAACCTGATTCATTTTATTAATGGGTAATTATTTCAAGTAGTTTTTCATTCATTCACTGTGATCATGTTTTTTTTGTCTATTTCTTTTGTTATCAATAAACTAAGTTAAGTTTTATCACCTCTCACTTTATTCACTTCACCAGGGTACACTTCAAATACACAATTCAAATCACCTCTCGCAGCCAAGCTAAAAGTTCCATGTTTCTCGTTGTTTGATTGTCCTCACTTGGAAGGGCAGTTTTCTTCAAAAAACCCCTTTAAAAGTCACGTCCATTCGAATGGAAGATTTCCATCATGTTTTTGACTTATTTTTTCAGTAAACTAATGAACTAGTATAATAGCACCTGATTCACTCAACCATTTTCAAACAAACACTACAGTTCCCTTTCATTTTCGTGACATTTGGTGGAGACGCCGAAGTTGAGAGTTTTTCCCTTTCAACTTACACGCGACAATATTGCGTTGATCCGTGCAGAGAACCGTAGTGAATCTCATATAGTTACACGAATATTATAAAGACAAAACGAATGAGCCTACACTCAAAGGTGGCACTTCGAAAATAAAATTTTAACGGAGCAAGACATCAAGTTCGAAATGCGCGAAAGGATATCCATCAGATAGGAAACGATACTCAGATACTTGTAACTTGATGTCTTTCCTCAACTTTTTTTTCATTTTTTTTCTTCAATGGCATGACATCACCATAAAAATGGGCTGCGTGATCGGAGCGTTCCACATAATGAGTGAAAAATTAAAAAAAAAGTTGATGTCATGCCATCGAAAAAAAATATTTCCATAAGGTCTTCAGAATAATATTGCGTTGATCCGTGCAGAGAACCGTAGTGAATCTCATATAGTTACACGAATATTATAAAGACAAAACGAATGAGCCTACACTCAAAGGTGGCACTTCGAAAATAAAATTTTAACGGAGCAAGACATCAAGTTCGAAATGCGCGAAAGGATATCCATCAGATAGGAAACGATACTCAGATACTTGTAACTTGATGTCTTTCCTCAACTTTTTTTTCATTTTTTTTCTTCAATGGCATGACATCACCATAAAAATGGGCTGCGTGATCGGAGCGTTCCACATAATGAGTGAAAAATTAAAAAAAAAGTTGATGTCATGCCATCGAAAAAAAATATTTCCATAAGGTCTTCAGAATAATATTGCGTTGATCCGTGCAGAGAACCGTAGTGAATCTCATATAGTTACACGAATATTATAAAGACAAAACGAATGAGCCTACACTCAAAGGTGGCACTTCGAAAATAAAATTTTAACGGAGCAAGACATCAAGTTCGAAATGCGCGAAAGGATATCCATCAGATAGGAAACGATACTCAGATACTTGTAACTTGATGTCTTTCCTCAACTTTTTTTTCATTTTTTTTCTTCAATGGCATGACATCACCATAAAAATGGGCTGCGTGATCGGAGCGTTCCACATAATGAGTGAAAAATTAAAAAAAAAGTTGATGTCATGCCATCGAAAAAAAATATTTCCATAAGGTCTTCAGAATAATATTGCGTTGATCCGTGCAGAGAACCGTAGTGAATCTCATATAGTTACACGAATATTATAAAGACAAAACGAATGAGCCTACACTCAAAGGTGGCACTTCGAAAATAAAATTTTAACGGAGCAAGACATCAAGTTCGAAATGCGCGAAAGGATATCCATCAGATAGGAAACGATACTCAGATACTTGTAACTTGATGTCTTTCCTCAACTTTTTTTTCATTTTTTTTCTTCAATGGCATGACATCACCATAAAAATGGGCTGCGTGATCGGAGCGTTCCACATAATGAGTGAAAAATTAAAAAAAAAGTTGATGTCATGCCATCGAAAAAAAATATTTCCATAAGGTCTTCAGAATAATATTGCGTTGATCCGTGCAGAGAACCGTAGTGAATCTCATATAGTTACACGAATATTATAAAGACAAAACGAATGAGCCTACACTCAAAGGTGGCACTTCGAAAATAAAATTTTAACGGAGCAAGACATCAAGTTCGAAATGCGCGAAAGGATATCCATCAGATAGGAAACGATACTCAGATACTTGTAACTTGATGTCTTTCCTCAACTTTTTTTTCATTTTTTTTCTTCAATGGCATGACATCACCATAAAAATGGGCTGCGTGATCGGAGCGTTCCACATAATGAGTGAAAAATTAAAAAAAAAGTTGATGTCATGCCATCGAAAAAAAATATTTCCATAAGGTCTTCAGAATAATATTGCGTTGATCCGTGCAGAGAACCGTAGTGAATCTCATATAGTTACACGAATATTATAAAGACAAAACGAATGAGCCTACACTCAAAGGTGGCACTTCGAAAATAAAATTTTAACGGAGCAAGACATCAAGTTCGAAATGCGCGAAAGGATATCCATCAGATAGGAAACGATACTCAGATACTTGTAACTTGATGTCTTTCCTCAACTTTTTTTTCATTTTTTTTCTTCAATGGCATGACATCACCATAAAAATGGGCTGCGTGATCGGAGCGTTCCACATAATGAGTGAAAAATAAAAAAAAAGTTGATGTCATGCCATCGAAAAAAAATATTTCCATAAGGTCTTCAGAATAATATTGCGTTGATCCGTGCAGAGAACCGTAGTGAATCTCATATAGTTACACGAATATTATAAAGACAAAACGAATGAGCCTACACTCAAAGGTGGCACTTCGAAAATAAAATTTTAACGGAGCAAGACATCAAGTTCGAAATGCGCGAAAGGATATCCATCAGATAGGAAACGATACTCAGATACTTGTAACTTGATGTCTTTCCTCAACTTTTTTTTCATTTTTTTTCTTCAATGGCATGACATCACCATAAAAATGGGCTGCGTGATCGGAGCGTTCCACATAATGAGTGAAAAATAAAAAAAAAGTTGATGTCATGCCATCGAAAAAAAATATTTCCATAAGGTCTTCAGAATAATATTGCGTTGATCCGTGCAGAGAACCGTAGTGAATCTCATATAGTTACACGAATATTATAAAGACAAAACGAATGAGCCTACACTCAAAGGTGGCACTTCGAAAATAAAATTTTAACGGAGCAAGACATCAAGTTCGAAATGCGCGAAAGGATATCCATCAGATAGGAAACGATACTCAGATACTTGTAACTTGATGTCTTTCCTCAACTTTTTTTTCATTTTTTTTCTTCAATGGCATGACATCACCATAAAAATGGGCTGCGTGATCGGAGCGTTCCACATAATGAGTGAAAAAATAAAAAAAAAGTTGATGTCATGCCATCGAAAAAAAATATTTCCATAAGGTCTTCAGAATAATATTGCGTTGATCCGTGCAGAGAACCGTAGTGAATCTCATATAGTTACACGAATATTATAAAGACAAAACGAATGAGCCTACACTCAAAGGTGGCACTTCGAAAATAAAATTTTAACGGAGCAAGACATCAAGTTCGAAATGCGCGAAAGGATATCCATCAGATAGGAAACGATACTCAGATACTTGTAACTTGATGTCTTTCCTCAACTTTTTTTTCATTTTTTTTCTTCAATGGCATGACATCACCATAAAAATGGGCTGCGTGATCGGAGCGTTCCACATAATGAGTGAAAAATTAAAAAAAAAGTTGATGTCATGCCATCGAAAAAAAATATTTCCATAAGGTCTTCAGAATAATATTGCGTTGATCCGTGCAGAGAACCGTAGTGAATCTCATATAGTTACACGAATATTATAAAGACAAAACGAATGAGCCTACACTCAAAGGTGGCACTTCGAAAATAAAATTTTAACGGAGCAAGACATCAAGTTCGAAATGCGCGAAAGGATATCCATCAGATAGGAAACGATACTCAGATACTTGTAACTTGATGTCTTTCCTCAACTTTTTTTTCATTTTTTTTCTTCAATGGCATGACATCACCATAAAAATGGGCTGCGTGATCGGAGCGTTCCACATAATGAGTGAAAAATTAAAAAAAAAGTTGATGTCATGCCATCGAAAAAAAATATTTCCATAAGGTCTTCAGAATAATATTGCGTTGATCCGTGCAGAGAACCGTAGTGAATCTCATATAGTTACACGAATATTATAAAGACAAAACGAATGAGCCTACACTCAAAGGTGGCACTTCGAAAATAAAATTTTAACGGAGCAAGACATCAAGTTCGAAATGCGCGAAAGGATATCCATCAGATAGGAAACGATACTCAGATACTTGTAACTTGATGTCTTTCCTCAACTTTTTTTTCATTTTTTTTCTTCAATGGCATGACATCACCATAAAAATGGGCTGCGTGATCGGAGCGTTCCACATAATGAGTGAAAAATTAAAAAAAAAGTTGATGTCATGCCATCGAAAAAAAAATATTTCCATAAGGTCTTCAGAATAATATTGCGTTGATCCGTGCAGAGAACCGTAGTGAATCTCATATAGTTACACGAATATTATAAAGACAAAACGAATGAGCCTACACTCAAAGGTGGCACTTCGAAAATAAAATTTTAACGGAGCAAGACATCAAGTTCGAAATGCGCGAAAGGATATCCATCAGATAGGAAACGATACTCAGATACTTGTAACTTGATGTTACAAGTATGGATGTGGTCGGAAGGCAATAGAGATCCAAAAACATGCGGACAATTTCAACAGAAAGGAAGAAGCGTTGACTCTAAACAGAATTTGGAATCCGATTCTGAAGAAAACAAGAAAAACTAATGAAATCACAGCAGGTAGTGCGGCAACCAATAATGATGATTATTCCCCGAACCCGACAGAAGTAATTAACACTCCAGACTACCTGCATCAATATAAATACGCCTTGAGAAATCGAACTGTTTAGTCATCGGAGATGAATAAGCCTCTGAAGAAGCTGGCCACTCGCGCTAGCGAAACGTCAGGAAAAAATTCCGAAGAACGACGGCCTTCAAGCCCGAAGAGAAGTAGTTATACTAATAACCTTGGCCGCGAAAGACTTAACCATTTTGTTTAGTCAAGTTATGTCTGCCATTTTGGGTCCGCCATTCAGAAATACGTGATTCTGAGAGCAGATTTGTAATCAGCGATCCCGAAAACCCTTAAGAAATACGATTGGGTATTTTTTACTGAATAATTTGACTAATTAGTTAAGTTATGTCTGCCATTTTGGGTCCGCCATTTTGAAAATCGTGATTCTGATCACAGATTCGTAATCAGCGACCTCGGAAACCCCCGAGGAAAGAATTCAAAATCATTTACGCCACTTTCTGATTTTTGGCCAACTTTTTGGGATTCTGCCCCACTGTGCGTTGTAAGAGGTCTCCTCTGCCTTGGGAAGTAGGACTTTGAGACTTTGGCCGTCACCCAGCAGTGGGCGTTGCCTCTTGGAGGTTTACACCATCTGCACCAGATTCTGATGAATGTATATAATGAATATGCCCTTAGGAAATCTACTATAATCAGAGTTCAGAAAGATACTATGCTACTGTGTGATTTGATTCAATTGCACAATATACCTAATCATTTTCAACGGATCTGTTGAGAAAATAATAATTGTAATTTTATTATTCACCAGAATAAGTGTGCATACTGGATAGTAAGGTAGAGTTTCATGTTGAAAAAAAGCCAACCCTGGTTCAGAATGTGAAAGGCAAACTAAATAGAAAAGAGAATAAAAAAAAAGACAAACAGAGAAAGATAGAAGGAAAGAGAAAGAAGAGAGAGAAAGAAGGGAGAGGTTCAAGAATGGGAGCAGATAACGGTGGACGCGTTGTAGCTGAAGAATCGTTTTTATATTTCTTTTTTGTGCGTAAGACTTGTGAGAATTGTAAGACGACGAATATTCAAATTATGAATGTCTGTTCTATAAGAGAGCTTACAATGAAGGTTCGAAGAAGTTTTCAATTTCAAGACATTATACAACATACATACCATGTGTAGATGACGTCTATTGTCTATTGTTTGTTTATAAAACAGAATTGATGATTGAAGAAATGTTAGATTTTCAAACCTCAATTGATCAATTCAACTAGTACAAATGAATTCAACAAAATTCCAATGAATTTCTCAGCACTATCATCTACCAATAATATCCCAAATATAGGTACCTACATCGCGGTCGGTTCTTTCGATTTATGACACTCACCAAATTGAATGCAGCCATTAGAATGGCGGCAGTTTTGTGTTTGAAATAAAAACAGAACATTTGCAGGTAGCCAAAATCGCTCTATAAAAACTGTAACATACTCGAGATGATTTCTACAACTGTTTAGCTAGTTTGGAGCAGATGTTCCAGCGATGTGCATGGATCTAAATATAGTTCAGGCTTTAAATGAATCGATCACGATAACAATAACAGAAAATGCCGATTATTTTCTGTTGCCGAAGACAACTTGTGAGACGATTTCAACTGCAGAAAACTGTAACATTTTCCTAGTATCGTGTTTGTTCATCATGTCGCTTGTCGGTTTGTAGTCATTAACAATTTTATAAACATCGACTGAAAGTGAATGTATCCTGAAAGGAAAAATACAAGACAGTGATTAAAGAAAGTGTAGATTTATACGAAAATACAAGAAAAAACTGTGATTGCAGTCAATGAAAATATTCTGGTAAATATTTTCGTTTCTTCTTTGTCAACATTTTGACTGAAAAACTCGAATCTGAACACCGAAAACGATATTGTGGTTAGAATAAACATGAAAACTGATCCGCGGAGAGAAACTTAGGATAGTGAAATCAGTATCATAAAACTATTTTGGTACATCATCCAAATACATGTCCTAAATAAGTTTTTAATCATTTGAAAATTACTAAGAGAGATTCCATGAGTAATCCAATTTGACAAGTCTATTCTTTCAAAAATGGCGTGACTGCCACAACACCTTAGTTTCTAGAGTCAGTTTTATAAAATGGATTATTTTCCACTTATTCACGAGAAGCCAGGCAAAAGCATGGATTAGTTTTTGGCTTTTTCCTGTTCCGAATGAAAAGAATAGAAATTACACGTTCTATGAAAGAAGTAAAAATCGAAAAAAAAACACTCTAAGAATAAATCGTTTGAGACTTATCTGGTATTTCATTTCACTCTGTATACCCTCGAACTCAAGCATATTAACGGACACTGTTTTTTTTCAACCCTCTGCGACCCATAACCTATCATCTGCAGTTTTCATACATTTCGCTAACTTATTCGAAATTCATCCAATTTTGAAGAGTTTAAAAATTGGTGAAAGCGCAGGGGATGTTCAGTTTCTTCAGGATTCTATATTATAACTCGACTTAAATTGAACTTCCAAGCATTTATTAATTGAGCAACAATAGACATGTTTTGCATAATAACGTAACATTATTTTGACAATTGAATTCTCCTTTGCTACATCGATTTGAAGATAAGAGGAATATATATATATTTCATATAAAAAGTTGCTGATAATAATAAAATATATTTCATTTATTGATTTCAGGTAATGAAGTACAAAAGGAGCATGTCATAAACAGTATTCCCGAATTGGTAACAATATTGAATAATGATATTGTTACATTATATGATGGTGTGGAAAAAAAGATGATTTCCTATTGGGATTTCAAGATAAGCGATACGTCCTCTGGTGAAAAGTTTCAAACAATGTCAAATTATTGTCAAAGTGGTGCTTATAAGTAGAAGTCTTGGTCAAAGTGGCGCTGCGATATTATTTCGAGATTTTGGAATATGATTAAAATTGTACTAATGTTTTTTTAGGCACGATTCATGATCGACGTTCACATAAGAAGTGAAAAAAAAACTAAACATTGTAATAGCCGCTCACAAAATTTCACGATTCGAGATTTTCAAACAACGTCAAAATCAAATCAAGTATTTCAATGCTAGGAATTACGATCAGTAATAATCTCTCATGGGGAAACCATGTAAGATCGATCGCTAAGGGTAGTTTCCAGAAGATTGGATCGTGCGTAGAAATACTCCACTTCCCGTCAGTTTCTAATGATCCACAAGGCACAGATGTCTTCGAATATATTTCTTATGTATGGAGCTCGGCACAAAAACATTCATTCAAACTTCCTTATTCTATTTCGAGAAAGGCAATGCGTCTTGTTGGTGATTCTTCGCTCACGGATTCGCTCACTTCGTTGAAGACTCGTAAAGGGTCGGAGACTTGTCTTCGGTTAATGGTTATTATCTCAGTTGTTGTTCTTTTGAATTGCCTTCAATCGTTCCACCCTTGGCAGTATCAACACGAGTCCGGAATTCCCACCCCTTTTTTGTTAACTTGGAGACCTGTCGAACCTCTCTTGCTCAGGGATCTTTTTTCAATACAACAGCTGAAATTTGGAATTACTTAGCGGGGAAGATTTTTCCTAAAAATTTTTGTTCTTAAATTGTTCGTTTCCGTCAACCAGCTGGCGAACGTCAATCCTCAGAAGTCGAAACTCGTGCGAGCAATGGATCAACGAGACCTTGCCTTTTAACGTGCGATTACCCAGCATGGTGGCCTGGCTGGGAATCGAACCCCGGTTTTCTGCTTGGAAGGCGATGCTATTGATGTTTTCTTGCATTTTTCTTGGCCTCTCTTTTCGATCACAGCAGTACCAGATGATCCTCCATCATGGTGAAGCAACACTGGTCACGAATTCTTCAAGAATCGTAATTTCTCTTTCATTTACCGCTGTACGTAGATCTACCACCAATCATATATTTATTCACCATTTTTATCAGTTACTTTTTTCGTATTAGGACATTTGACCCACATGATTACATCGAATGTCTACCTTTCCCAAAGATAAATGACAGAAAACAATAGATGGGTTCGTTTCTTTCAATCAGCATTAGAATTATTAGTGAATTCAGTTTGTCAAAATTCTTGATCATTTCAACTCAGCCAAATTATCATAATACTACTTATTCTATTGCTCACATTGTTATTCACTTGATCCGACAGCAAAAACGAAGTTTTACAGCCTAACCCTTCGGTTCAGATTATGAACATTTGTTTTTTGATTAGGACATAAAAAACCAAAGCCATCGATTTTACGCAAGTTGGATCTGTAAACAGGACGAGGTTGTCTTTTGAGTAGATAAATAATGGATTAAGCACACCTACTGCATGTGTCATACTATTTTTCATTCATGAGTAGGCATCAGGAATCCCCATAGTATAGGTGTTGTTTTAAGGAAAGATAAAATTTATTGGGAAATCGTACCGCTATCATCGTAAGAGTTTTTGCTGACAAATGGTAAATCCATAAGAGGAATTGTGGTGTGATAAGGAACTACATATATATATATTAAAGGATATAAATCTATAAACCAATGAAATGAACTGAATTGGGTTCTGGGAAAAATGCGGATCCTACACTCGGCCATCCTAATACGAATCCGACTCGGATTCGGTTCCGTACTGAACCCAGGGTTTCATGTTCTCTGCACATGTGGATGTTCGAATGGGTCCTCCGTGGTTTCCCACCTTTACAACATCATATCTGTCGTTTTTTTTTACCGTAATTACTTCATATGGTCCTAGAAATTTTTTGTGAACTTTTAGTCCTGAACCGAATTGGGTTCTTTTGATCGCCACTAAGTCACCTTCCTTGTAACTGGCGGGTTTCTTTCTTCTCGAGTTATAAGTTCTACGATTCTCCTCTTGAAGCTTCGTCAAATGTTTTCTACATTCTTCTCTCAACTTCTCTCTTCCTTCATCAAATCGTTTTCTGGCCTCTTCTTCTATCAGTTCAATCATGACCAAATCTTCTTTATTCTTCATCTTCACTCCTATCATCACTTCGAAGGGAGTTGTTTTGATACTTCGCTGGAACGTAGAGTTCAGAGCTCTCTGAAGTCGATCGATGAACTTGTACCATTTAGTTGGGTCTTCTATGCTGAGTTTCGTGAGGACTGGAATGATCGTGCGATTTATCCTCTCCACTTGTCCATTACCTCTAGGTACTCCTGTGGTAATCGTCACATGTTCAATTCCTTCTTTGGTACAATATTCCTTGAATTCATTCGCCCTGAATGCTGTACCCTTATCTGTGATAATCCTTTTCGGATTTCCAAAAGTTTTCTGCTGCTTAACTAGACAACTTACTGTTTCTGTTGCGGTTTTGGATTTCGTAGGATAAATCCATGTAAACTTAGTAAAATCATCAATTACCACTAGAATGTATTGATAATTTTCATTCGTCGATGGTATCGGACCCAAATGATCAGCATGATGGGTATGTAAAGGACCTTCTAATTTAGAAATCGGATGGAGTATTCCTTCTTTCTTTTCCTCTTTCCTGTTACCTAAAATACAAGTAACGCAATTGTTTATAACTGTTTGGATCTTTTCCCTCAACCTGGGTATGAAATATTCTCTCTCGATTAACTCTTCTGTCTTTTTCACAGCGAAATGCCCTTCTTCGTGCGCTCTTCTAACAATCTCCGTTTGCATTGCCTTTGGTATCACTAGAAGCTCCTTTCCATTCAAGTACCTGTACACTATACCATGTCTAGTGAAATAATCTTCATATTCTTCTTCTGACTCTAAAATTTTCTAGATCGTCGCAATGTGCTCATCTTTTTCCTGTGCTCTTCTTATTCTCTCTATCAAACCATCTTCTTCTGTCATTGTCATTATTACTGGATAACGGCTGAGTGCATCAACATGGGACATCCTACTTCCTTTTTTTTGCTCAATCTCATAGTCATACTCTTCTAGCAAAAGAGCCCATCTTGCCACTCTTGTAGTCAGGTCTTTCTTCTGCATAGTTTTTTGGAATGCTGAGCAGTCAGTTACGATCTTAATTTTCATTCCTAGTATATATGTCCTGAATTTTTTTACAGATGCTATCACGGCTAGAACTGCTAGAACTTCTAGTTCATAAGAACTGTATTCTTCCTCAGCCGGGGTTGTTTTCTTACTCAAATAATAAACAGGATGCAGTTTACAGTCAACACTCGATTTTTGCATGAGGCACGCACCATAACCATATTTACTTGCATCCGTGTGCAGCTCTGTCGGCAAACCTCTCTGGAAAATATGTAATACTGGATAGCATGTGAGTAATCCCTTCAATTTTTGGAAATACTCCCTTTGTTCGTCTCCAAATTCAAATGGCACATCTTTCCTCAGCATGCCACTCAATGGTTTAGCAATCGAAGAATAGGATGGTATAAATCCCAGATAGGATTGAAGTTTTTTGTGAGTCGTTGGTTCGGGAAAACGCTTGATTGCTAACGTCTTTTCTTTCGACGGCTGTACTTTCCCATGTTCTACAACATATCCTAAAAATTGTACCCGTCTCTTCAGAATTTGGCACTTATTCTTCTTTATTTCTAATCCATTTTCTCGTGCGACATCTAAAACGACTTTCAATCTCTGTATGCCTTCCTCTTCAGTACAGCTTGGGATTATGAGGTCATCCATATAAAATATCACGATACCTTCTGCTAAGAGTTTCCTGAAAATATTAGTTATAAAACGCTGAAAAACAGCTAGACTGTTACACAGACCGAATGAACATTTGAGAAATTCGTACTGTCCATTATGGGTGACGAAAGAAGTATATTTAATGCTACTCTCCTCCACGCCAACATGAAAGAATCCATTCTTTAAATCGATTGTAGAAAAAACCTTTGCTCCCTCCAACTTATCCAGAACATCTTCTATCAATGGAAGTGGAAAACGATCCTTTATTATTTTTCTATTGAGTTTTCGGTAATCGCAGCATATTCTGGTTGTACCATCTTTTTTGTGTACAAGTACTATCGGGCTAGCAAAATCTGACGAGCTCTCTCTGATGATTCCATCTCTCAACCACTCTTCTATTTGCTTTTCCACTTCTTTTTTCTCTGGCAATGATAGTCTTCGCGGCCCTTGGTATATCGGCTCTTCATTTTTTAGTATAATCTTCAGCTTGATTTCAGTGGTCTTCGTCTTTTTCGGCTTATAACTTTCGATCATCTCTCTAACCAGTTCTTTATGTTTCTCCTTCTCTATGAGTTCTAAATCAATCTCGTCATCTAGTTTGTTTTCATCTACCGTGATGCTCATTAAAAAATTATGTATTTCTTTTCTACACACCACTATTCCATCGTCTCTTATGTGGACTTCAGCTTGTTTCAACAAATTACTACCTACTATTACCTGGAAATTTGATGCGTTCTTTGGTATGACATGGAACAAAAGGTCAAACTCTTCCTCGTTGATTTGTACATTTTTGCTGAAGGATCCTAATGTTTCAACCCTGTTTGTTCCTATACCTTTGACAATTATGGTCTCTTCTGAAAGTAGATCCTTGGCAAAAGAGGATTCGTAAACGTCTTGTCTAATGACACTAATGTCGCTGCCAGTGTCAAATAATGCGGAAATCTTCGTTTCCACAAACGTCAACGTCACAGCATTTTTCGGTACTATATCGATAGTGTTTAAATTTGCAGAAATATGTGGTTTCTGGGAGGTTGATGCTTTGTCGGGACACTGCGATGCTAAATGTCCGAATCCGTTACAGCTGAAACACTTCACACCTTTACTTTTGTCCGGGCAATCCCTAGATTTGTGTCCACGGCTTCCACAGTTGAAGCAAATTTCTGGCTTGCCCTTTTTATTCGGCTCACTCATTTTATTTCCATTTCCTCTTTTGTTTTCAAATTTTCCTTCATATTTCACATTGTCTCTCTTCGGCTGGAAGAAATTATTTTTATTTACAGGACGTTTCTTAGAAATAGATTCGTATAGTTTAACTTTCTCTTTGAATTCCTGGAAATTTCTAGCACCGTATAGAATAACTTTATTTGCTGATTCGTCCTGTATCCCGTCTATGATGTATTGAATTACCACTTCGGCTTCTATATTTGCTCGGCTTCCTATTTCCCTCATATTCAGTACATATTCTTGAACACTTTCGTCAAATCTCTTCTTTTTTGACATCAACATCTTATGGATTTGTGCACTGCTCACTTTAATTTCAAACTCCTTTATCAGCCTATTCTTCAATATACTCCATTACTTGATTCCTTTTTGAGACTGTACATACAGCTTGGTAAGACCGGTCAAGGATTTTTTTGCAAATATTAATTTCTGTAAATCGTTCCAACCTGTCACTTCCGCGACTTCTTCGAAATCTTCGACCCATCTTTTTATCGGATACTCATCTTTGCCATCAAACGGCCTAATGCTATCTTCCACGTCCCGGAAAGTCAATGAGAAACATTCCTTTTTATTACTTTTCCTCGTCTTCGACGTTTTACTTCTGGAACTCCCCTTTTCTTCTTCACTGGTACTTTCTTCTTCACATATTTCGTTTTCTTCTTCTTTTTCTGAATTGTCGTCATCATTATCTTCAGAACTTCCGTCACTTTCTTCACCATTGTTTCGTTTATTTTCATACTCGAATTCAAGACCAAGAATATTGCAGACTGTTATCAAGTCTGGGAGTTTCAATTGTTCGGATACGTTTAGGACTTTGAACGAGTGTTCATCCGAACTTTTATCCCACCCGAAACCAGAAAATTTCCGTAACGCCTTTCGAGCTTTTCGTGATTCACCCTCATCGCCAAAACAAATGATATGTAACGCCTTAATAGCAGATAACTTTGCATGAGTAATATTATTTTCAATAGTCGTTATATCACCTAAAGTTGACATTATTTAGAAAAAATGAATAAATATCACCGTACTTTCGCTAAATTGCAAATAAGGAAACCTACGAAAAATATGAGTGAACGGCAATATGTGCACTGCGTGCAGAGAAAACGAGAATCAGCGCAAACAAGCCGCGTAAGAAAATAACTCCTTAATAGCCTAGCGTCAAATATTATTACTCTTTGTTAGCGTGCTCACAACTACGGGATGCAAAATTCATTCAATATCACCAGAACTCAATTCATTTTTCAAATAACTATGTATCAAAATTAACAATCCTAAATAGTGCAGAGGGTAATGAAATAGACTCTCCCAAAAAAAAGAAAACAGGTAGGTATCAGATCGAATCGTGATCAGATTGCGAGTAAAAAGTCAACTTGAAAATAAAATGCGCAAATAAGTACGTTAAATGACTGTATCCCCTTACAAAATGAATATGCAATGAAACTAATACTGATAGCTGACGTTTCTTACAATGAAATACCGACAATACTGATGGAAAAGCAGTTCATATTTGTGATAATTTGTAATATATATTTTTTTGAGTCTTCTTTATCAGCACACCTCTGATCACGTTCTCAAAATTGGAAAGAGAAACATCCTACCTTGAAAATCTGCATACCACTTTACATTTCATCTCATACAGGCAAAACTATGCTATAGCTTCCTTCCTCGTCGTAGCATTCCTTCAAAACTCTTTGATAGCGTTTATGATTCGACTTTTCGCTACTGCTCCATTATAACTTCGTTTCCAGTCACTATTTAGTTCTCCCGCAAATTGCAGTCATTACCGACTATCAGTTCCTGCTTTCGTTTCGATCCCGGACGAGCCCCCAAATTTGTAGGATTTATTTCTTGGTTGTCTAGGGAATAAGTTCACGAGGCCACCAGGTAGTTTAGGAACGGGTTAAAAAGGTTTATTTACAGAATGGGATACAGTCACAGGAATTCTGGAAACAATATCGTAGATAGGAAAGGAATAGATAGGTACAGCTCAATATTGTGATTGCAGGAAACAGTCACTGAACGTCTTCACGTCGTTTACGTCTTTGTAGAAACCAATAATCGTCTTCATCAATAATTTACAACAGATCGCGTCTCGAACTGTCCTAATTATTATTTTTCTCTATCTGAGGTCGTCATTCTTCTTCTTTCTTCTTCTTCGTTGCCATGGGGACGTCTTACCATGGTTATCGAATGACCTGCACCTTCCGTCCTCGTCTTTAAGGTTGAAAGTTGCATATATCCTTCGCGTCTTACGTCTTGCGCCTTCTTTACTGTCAGTAAATTATAGCTACCGCGACTGACTGTCATCCCTCAGGAACTGTACGTAATACGCAGTGGCGTAACAATAAAATAATTGAATTAAAGGATATAAATCTATAAACTAATGAAATGAACTGAATTGGGTTCTGGGAAAAATGCGGATCCTACATATATATATATATATATATATATATATCACCCAATTATTCATATATATATATATATACTTATATGAATAATTGGGTGATTCTTGACTGACAATAATATACATAGAAGGAATAAATCTTGGAGTTGCAGTCTTGTACTGGTCTTAAAGTAAACTCTTTGTCATTTTGTCAAGCTTTCGGAAAATATTTATTTCCTTCCTCAGGACAACTACAAAAAGAGAATACAATAAATGAAGAAAAACGATTGAATCTACTTACATAACTCGAGTAAAATAAGAAAGATTAGCACGAAAAAGGAATATAAAATGATGTAGAAATGTTGGACAGACAATGTAAAGATAAAATTTGAAGTATATGTCATATTCAAGGTTATTAGGAAATATCAAGTATCTATACTGGGTGTATTAGCATTACTATAATGTTTCGACTTGTCTCTGTTCAATTTTAATATATAAGTGTAAATTTCACTAAGATTATTGAGATCAGTTCTCTTATTTAAGCTCTTACCCTCTTCATTAATTTGTAACATCTCTAAAAACGTTCTTTTGAACAAGTTATTCTCTATTTCAAGTATTTTTACATTATCAAAACCCATTCTATGGTCCAATTGATTGACATGTTGTGCCAATGCACAAGAATTTATATTTCTTTTACAATCACTTTTATGTGAAATTATCCTGCCCTTCAGGAGTCTAGACGTTTGACCAATGTATACCTTATCACAGTCATTACAAGTAATTTTATAAACAACATTATAATTTCGGGTGGTTTCGAGAGGGGTTTTTAATTTTGAAAAAAACTGACTAACGGTCTTAACGTTTTTTTGTGCTACTTTGATATTGGTATTTTTTAAGACATTGATCAATTTTGGTGTTAGTTCTCTAATATACGGCAAAGATCGGTATTTCACAATTTGGTTTGGAAAAAAAAAATGCAGTCGGACCAACGAAGAAAGTGGGAGGGGCCCAGGTCAAAGATACCATCATTGAACACCCCTATATATTGAGAAGCAGAAGTCGAATTAATTAGTCGAGTTCGGAGGTCGAAACTCAATCATCACCTAGAAGATGGCAAATGAGACTTTGCCGAGACTTTGTGACAATTATCCTTCAGAGGATCAAAACCATATATATATATATATATATATATATATATATATATATATATATATATATCGTTCATTGTTAGTATATTCACATGCGCATTGTCATTAAATACATGGATTTCCACAAAAAAATTATATTGGAAATATATTTTCTCGATAAGAAAATAACCTCTCAAGTTTTTATTTCCGAACGAACGATTATTTCAACTATTTGATATATTCATTTCCATTATAGAAGAATTGCTGTGACTCATTCGTATGTTTCACCAATAAAGACGCAAATCATATACCAGATGAAGTCTCCACCACTTCCGCTGATATTCTATGATTTCATATGAGTGAAATGAACTCGTGACCATATGGTTATATAACTGGTTAATAAATGTGATGAAACATATGAGCCACTTCACAGAAATAATAGAAGTTTCTCGGAATGAGATTCACTATCTGTCCAATGATGTGGTTATTTGAAAAGAAATCAACGGATGGTAATCGTTTCAAAAGACAACTCAGTGAAATATCAACCTTGACTTTATAATCGCGGAGACATATTTTCTGGAAGACCATCAAAAGCACCGACTTCTGTGTGTTGTGGGAATTTTCTATAGGTCTTTGATTCCATTTAACAATATGGATTTTCGGATTGGATTCTGGCGAATGTGGATTTTTCTAAAAAAAAAACAATTTTGATATATTCAGATGCTACAAGTTTGGACATTAGTGTTTTTTCGATTATGTTCTCTCTCATCAAAGACTTAGAAACTAGAAAAATCTACAGTACTGCTCACTAAGTTGGTTCAAAAAAAAAAACAAAAAAAAAAATAGAAGTAATTTCTCACCAAAATGGGACATAATGTAGTCAGTAGATTATAGAACCTCAGAATCTAACTACTTCAAATCTGGTTCATGTTTTATACAAAAAAAATTAAGGAATTTTTTTCGTTGCTCTCGTTTATTATTTATTAGGCGGGCTGGATGACAGGGGCGTAGAGAATTACACAAAATAATCCTGGATATGAAAAGAGGGTCGAATTTCGAAAAGAAAATATTCCATAGAGTGTTTCCGAAATATCGATATTTTTCAAGTTATTCGTGATTGAACTTGGATTCTTTGTATTGAAAATTCCTTTTTTTAATGCTTTCGGGCGAAATAATTATAATAAAACATCGCTTGCCATGGATGAATTGTAATGATCAAGATGGAGTAATAAAAAATGGTTCGACTTATAAATGCACTAGCAAACTAAGAGAACGTTTAGTGGTACTTGAAAAGTCATCCAAAGAGCATTTACCGGGTGACTCAGAACCAATTTACCGCCCTGTAACTTTGTTGTTATTTTGTATGTATGTGTCACATTCGGTACTTTGATCTGAGGTATTGACTGTACAATTTAACAAGTATTAAACCATATATGACACTTCCGGTTTGACCGGAAGCGTATCCATTTTCATATTTCAAAAGTAATCTATGATTTTGTTTTGAAAATTACGATTCGGTGTAGAATAACCTTTTCAGTGATTAATCACAATCATACTTCTGAATCCACAATCTGCTGATATAATTTAAACTTTTAAAGAAAATACTCTTTTAAGAATTTTCATGAAAGTATACTAAGGAAGATTGAACAAAATCATGTAAAATGAATAAATCTCAATTTTTGAAAATAGCTAGTCTGTATAATAAATATTGTGTGAAAGTTTGGCTTTAATTTATCGTTACTCAGATGTTATTGTTCAATTATCCATGGTATTCTTTCATGAAAATGCTCTGTTATAATGGGAATACAAAAAGTATCTCAATAATATCGGCAAATTGTGGATTAGTACTATGCTTCTGATACATCATTGGAAGGGTAATTCTATACCGGATCGTAATATATAAAAAAAAAACAAATTCCACTCGAAATTCAAAAATGGTATACGCTTCTGGTCAAAGCAGAAGTGTCATATATGGTATAATACTTGCTGAATTGTACACTAATAACACCAAATCCAAGTACTGAATGGAAAACATCCATGGTTCCGGGTCACCCGGTATATAGTGGAATACATGATAACCAAGCGAGTTACGATCCCAAAAACTGTGGTATAAATCACTTAAATTTAATGTAACTAATCAAATCTCAAAGTTTCCTGAGTTGAAACTGGTATTTTTTGAGAATACTTATATTATATGAGAAGGAGGGATTTTCAAATTTATAAAAACGTCATGGTCAGTACCGCATAAAAATACAACACTGATTTGAAATACAATATTCCATACATGATGAATTCATTTCCGCAACAAATTAAGTCATATGCTGATGAGTCAATACCGATACCCATCGCATGAAGTGCGGAAAGTTGACAAAGGATATTTCCGATTTTTCAAGAATCCAGTTACAATTAGTTGTCATTTGCATTCAATACACCATATCGATAAGCACCTTTGCGGTTTGCAAACCTCCATTCTATCGGAGAAATAAATCAGATCTTCATTGTTATATTTTCTGTCGATTCATCGCAGAACAAGTCACCCCGTGATATTTTGGGTTTGTCCTTTTCGGGATCATCAATTTTTTTATTCGTAATACCTTTTGGTTTGAGCATGGACGTTATTTGAATACTGAATATTGAATGCGATTGATGTTCAGCGATGGGGACAAAGGATGCACTTTGTGAGATGGCATGACTCAACTCAAGGTATTTGGAATGTTTTTGAAGGTGGGCAATTCCTCGAAAAGACACTAAGGAAGGACTTTGTATTATGAACAACGAACAACATGCATTTTCTTCATCCAGTTTCTAAATCATGAGATACGATAGTTCTTTCTGATAGAGGGGGTTGGCGCCGTGGTTCTTTGCCAAACTCATTATAGAGCGGTCAAAAAAATTTCTCTTATGAATATATCTGTCGTATGAGGAAATAGTACAGGTAATAGGGAGCTAGCTACTCGTGTCCATAATGCATAATTAGGCAGGAGTTATTTTATTGCATGGATAGTTGCAGTCTGACGTACTTGACCTAAAAACACAAAATACTTACAAAAATGGCGAACGGAAGTGCCGCCATTTTGTGAAAAACCGTTTGGGCCTGTATCTCCGTAACCGTGCACTTTAGGCCCACAACTATCGGGACCTTTTTTATAGATAATTAAATTTCCTATCTTTTTTATTCAATGATTTTTTTTGTAGCACTTACCGTTCACGACTTATATTATTATTACTTTTTGTTTATTCACTTTTTTACCGATATCTCTTTAAATAAATGTTCAAACAATAAATTGTTTATAATAGAACTTTCGAATCGATGAATTTTCTACAACTTTTATTCAAAACTTTTTTCTCTAAAGTTAATATTTTCGAAGTTACAACGCGTTAATTCCAATCGTCTTGTATGTGGGAGATCATCTAGAGTGCATTTCATGCAAATGCAGAACTGGCTGTGGCAGAGCCTGTGGGTGCCAAAAAGCAGGATTGGACTGAACGGTAATCTGTGAGAACTGCACAGAGAAAACGTGCACCAATCAGCTGAAAGTAATCGTCAACAACACAGAATTGTGCGACATCGATGAAGATATTGGTGATGATTCTAACGACAAATTAATAGAGGCGTTACAATCTTTATATGCCACTGACGAAGATAACGAAGGGGAAGAGGAGAATGTAACCAACATCGAAAATTCACCACCCTCGAAACGCCAAAGAGTCAGAGAAGACATATGATTCATTTTGGTGTACATTATTTGTAAAAATAAATTTCACATATTTTCTTCAATAAATATTCCATTTTTTTATTTGCGTGTGTAATTATGGTAGTAGTTTTTAAATTGATTATAGTAATATTAAATTGTATAAAAGAAAATACAAAGAAAAAATTTCAATGGGTATTCGCTATTTCTTGCAGGTAAGAACTTGAATTATTATTTATTCATTAAATCAAAAAAATTCTAAAATCAATTTTTTTGTATTATGTATCGGATTCGCTACATCATTACGCTATGCATACTTCGTTCTTTTAATAACCTTGTACTCTGTAGAATGACATTGAACGCGTTGTAACTTCAAAAATATTAACTTTAGAGAAAAAAGTTTTGAATAAAAGTTGTGGGAAATCAATCGATTTAAAAGTTTTATTTCGAACAATTTATTGTTTAAACAATTATTTAAAGAGATATCGGTAAAATAGTGGATAAACAAAAAGTAATAATAATATAAGTCGTGAACGGTAAGTGCTACGAAGAAAATTATTGGATAAAAAAGATAGGAAATTTAATTATTCATAAAAAAGGTCCTGATAATTGTTCGCCTAAAGTGCACGGTTACGGAGATACAGGCCCAAACGGTTTTTCACAAAATGGCGGCACTTCCGTTCGCCATTTTTGTAAGTATTTTGTGTTTTTAGGTTGAGTACGTCAGACTGCAACTATCCATGCAATAAAATAACTCCTGCCTAATTTTGCAAAGCAAAATTCTCTATTACCTGTATTAAAATGACTCTGCCACTTTTCATGGTTGACGGGTCCGCGAACAACTATGCTGTTCCTGAAGTAGGGAGTTAGTAACAAGGCGTTTGGTATGAAAAATACCGTTCATTACTAGTCTTACTTACTGATACTACTAGGACCAAATCCGTTTTATACAATCAGCTGCTGCCCTTGTACATCGTTGTCCTCCCCACCTCATGATCGAATTCTGGTAGCTATACTGCTAGGTGTGTATTAACCTAGAAATCTCCTCAGGTTTCCCCTTTTCTTTTTGCTTCCCATCACTTTCCATATCTGCCATTAGTTCTTTGCCAAGATGGATTGGATAAGGTGTACATGAATACTGTTTGAATGTCTTTATTTGTGGTGGATGAATGTTTGCTCCGTAGTTTTCTGGGTTTCTTACCTACCACAATCTGAAAAAATAAGAATTGATATTAGAATCCATACAAGTGTAGAAGGATGTTTTTTTTTGTTCAGTCCAGAAGGATTGTTTTTAAATTGACGCAGCAACTTTTCGGAGTAGATAAAAAACCTGCCCGTCTACACTTGCATAGATTCCAATATTAATTTTTATTTTTTTTCAGACTGTACATGAACTACCCAAAAGAATATCCGATACTTTTACTGCTATTTGATTGATACGACTCTGGTTAATTGGGATGATTACCAAACCCTGTCTTTGTCGTTTTTTTATAAAATCAATTAACAATTTCCTAAAGAAATCAATGGTAGGGAGCTTTTGCTACGTATGACAGTTTTGTTTCATAAATATCAAACAATGAAAAATTATTGTTCTTTTGGGGTTTTGACTATTGACAGTTAACTGTTTTATGTGATGATATTCAGTCGTTTCTTCGGGGTTTATATCCGTTGATGGTTTTTCTTCGTTTGTTCAACGTTTCGACTTCCATGTCGAAGTCATTACCAAGAACTGTTAGACAATTATATATCAATACCTTCCTGGCTAGTTACTCCCCTTACGGAATAACCAATCAAGAACTTCCGGTTGAACTGCGTCTGGAATCGTTCTTCTTTCGACGTTTCGTCTTCCACTTTGGAGTCATTCTCAAAAAGGATAGAGGGAATAGAAAGTTGTTCTGGTTTGAAAAGGATAATTTGAGGGATTTGTTCGAGGGGATAGCAATGGTTTCCAGGAATTGGGAATCCTTTGTGAGTCGTCTCGTTTTTTGAGGAATTGAGGACGTTTTATATTATATATGAAATGAAAATCAACTTTGGGGTTGCAGTCATGAATTGAGTTTGGGCTGATATAGTGAAATCCTTTATTAAATTGTCGAGCTTTTGAAAATCTTTATTTTTTTTTCAATACATCTGAAAAACGGCGTTCATTGTTACATATAACACTAAAACATATTAAAATTGAACTTTCTAATGTGAGATTAAATATAAAACAGCAGAGGTAAAATCCTTGTCCATCACGAACAGAAAAAACATTCCTCATCCGAAACATTTACAAAAACTGGAAAACATGTCTCCGAAAATATCACTAGGAATAAATGGAACCATTCATCCATATTACATTGAGGTGCACTAATTTATACATGTGCAGATGATTAACAGAACAATTTGGAAAAATTCTTTAAATTTTAAAACTAACCACTTGTAGAGTGAACAGAGCACATGTCCCAGTGTGAGCACAGAGCATGGAATTGCAGGGAGAACAGCACACAACAGAACCAAGTGATGGTTGACAATGTCTTGTCACCTGTCAGTTGTTCCACTATTCCGTGTCCAACCCAGAGCATGCGTTCCATTCTCAGGGTTAGAGTTTTTTAACTAATTTTTCTTTTGTAACTTAAAGTTAACAAACCCTAACCCTGAGAATGGAAATTCTCGTAAATGTTTCGGATGAGAAATGTTTTTCTGCTTGTGATGGACAAGGATTTTACCTCTGCTGTT
This sequence comes from Zygogramma bicolorata, assembly GCA_032362365.1. Lineage (NCBI taxonomy): Eukaryota > Metazoa > Arthropoda > Insecta > Coleoptera > Chrysomelidae > Zygogramma > Zygogramma bicolorata. The sequence continues at coordinate 256,860 of JAVJAQ010001669.1, read as the reverse complement.
TTATATATAATATCACATTAGAAAGTTTTAATATGTTGTAGTGTTATATGTAACAATGAACACTGTTTTTCAGATGTCTTGAAAAAGAAAATAAAATTTTTTGAAAGCTCGACAATTTAATAAAGAGTTTCACTATATCAGGCCAAACTCAATTTATGACTGCAATCCCAAGGTTAATTTTCATTTCATTAGGATTTTCCAAATTCAGACGGTTTATATACATATATATGTTAGCATGAAGATATATATATTTATATATATTATATGATATATACCAAAAATTCCAAAGTGCTCCATTAATTCAACTGATTTTTGGAACCAGTCACTCGACAGTTATTTCGAGAAGGCAATGTGACTCAGAACACCCATGCTATGGAGACAATGCACCTGAATGGCAATGCACCGATAGGCGTAGCACCAAAAAGAAACAACAGAAATCGAAGACTGCATAATTTATACTCCACTGAATGATTCTCCGATATTATAATTTAACAGCATGGAGTTGTAAGAAATGCATAAGAATTCTTTGCAGCTCTCACTTTTGTTTACTGCTTAGCAATTCCGATCGTATTATGGAAACGCGAAGAGATATAGGCAGGAATGTTACACGAGAGTTTGAAGTCGTTTGTTGACACGAAATAGGACGATGAAGAAGATGATGATTCTTTATCAAGATGTTTTAGACGAACATATTATAAATATACTATGTCACATACTATTAAATAAATATAATACGTGTGTTCACAATGAACAAAGTAATTAGAATATGGATGGTTTAGGCTCTGTTAAGATTCTGAGATTTGTATCATACAACTTTGATACTTTAATAACAAATAAATGTCCCGAATAGATTATATTCTTCACTTCAATGAGAATATGATTTCGTGTGTGGATTCATTCAACGAGTGAATGCTCTTGTTTTACTCCTCATTACTGAGTGATATAAAGTAATCCATTGTATAACTGAATATGAGAAGTGAGGCTTTTGATATTTTCCTCAAATTTTAAAATTTGTAAAAAAAATAATTTTTCGACCGATATCCCACATAGCAATCAAAAGCATATTCATAACTCGAGCACATGCTGAGGAATGTTCTTTTCATCATATCTGTCTAGGAATATTGTAGCATGTTCTAGGGATCTTGGGACACATTCCCGTAAATACTTCAAAGAATATTTTTTTTAAAAAATACGCACATAACAATTCAACATTTACATTTTTGTGAACTAACCACTCAAATCAACCCCGTAACCTTACTTTTTAGAATCTATATCACATTTTAATACATTTTCAACTTGACTTTTAGTACAAACTGGCTAGGTTGAAATCCCAACTGTTGGTACTTCGTTAAAATCTTCCTGGCAGCACTGCATGCATGCGTGCGTGGCAAGTCGCAAGCTAAGCTTCTTGTTCTTTGTTCTTGTTGAAATTGAATGTTATCTACAATCAGTTTACCAGTTAAATTGTTTATTTTCAAAGAAGACATTTTATCAGTGTGTGTTCAGTGTTCTCTATTGTGGATTGTGCATATTCGATACCGATAGTGAAGTGTGGGGAAGTTATCGAAAAAAAAGTTAGGTTAGGGTAAGCTTTCTTCACGGTTTTTTTTAATCATAGAATAATATCTTGTATATCTATTTTAGATGCTGTTCAATGTGATAAGAGAACACAAAATGCATGTGAAGATGAAATTATCCAAGAAATAAAGAGATGGTTAGCTAAAACTGAAGAACGGGTTAAAAATTAATTAAAGAAAACTGAGATGAGGTGAGTTTTGAATTTTGGACCCTACCACTGTCCCAGTATATCTACATGTTCCAATGGAATATCTCATAAACCAGAAGTGATTTCCGATATTTACGTTGCTCAAAGCAATATGTATAATTATCTATATTGATTATTCAGAATTTTAAATTTTTATTATTTCAAATAAATGAAATATTCCATTGTAACATGTATACCGGGACACCCGGTATATTGTTCTAATCCATTATATTTTTAGGTTCCAAAATCAGAAGCGTTCCCAGGACACTGAAATAGGATGAAAAACAATAACATGTGAATAAGAACTTCTTAGTTTTTCATAAATGTTTTGAAAGTATTTGATGTCTTTTGTTTGAAGATAATCAAGGATGGCATTCATGCTTCAGAAAATGCCAAGACTACTAGAATCTTTAAGGATAATGATGTTGCATCTCCTAAAGTCCCTCACCAAAATATATATTCATCTTGGACATATCCAGTTTGCACATATAGGGTATATTGAGCATATATATAGCATATGCTATGTTGGTGATATAGGTATATTCTGAGGATATTTGAATATATTCAGGGTATATATTTCAATCATATACGTAGCATATACTACTTGTGGCCAAAAAAATATACCTAGCATATTCTCAGCATATAGTGACCATATTCTGTGTATATGCTAGGAATATAATCTCAATATTCTTATGCGTTTAGGAATATGTTTAGCACATACTTGGTGTATAATTTTGCTATGTGGGATGTGCAATAACGAATATACATGGAAGAGAATTCACATTTTTTCTTATAAAGTATTAGGGCAGGGTATATAATGGTCTGAAAACATTTGCTTTTTAATTTGCAGAATGAACAATGTGTGATCGGTATATAAAAATATGGACATCGATATATTCTTACTCAAACATACAACAAATATCTCAAAAAAGTTCAATTTCAGGTATATCTTCCTTGAAATAATGGAACCTCTACATACCCTTGGACTCAAAATAAGAGATCCATCACAGTTAAAATGAAGGAGTCAGAAAAGAATGATTTAAGTGGAATTTGTTGTTTATTCCATTTATTCTGCATTTTTATAGTTGTTAAAAGTCTGCAACCTCTAAAAGAATGTGTGGCAATAGTTTTTGGTTTATACCAATATGCTTATTCATATCCAAACTTGTGTCTCTTATCGGTGTCCTTAACTCTGCAAGGATAGATTAGTCTCACTTAATTTATCTCTTCACTAATGAAGTATTTTCCACCCGCTTCAAGAACTAGATATTTTGGTAAAAAACGAACAATACCGTGTTTTTATTTTATCACCAGAGAAATTCTTTGAAATGATGCATTCTTTGTGATTGAGCAAAATAATATGAGGAATACCAGTAATTATCAATTACCGAACATATGTTTCACGAGTGACGTCTTTTCATTGAAGAGGAAAATTTCATCGATTCAAAAATTAAAACTTTTAATCGAATGTTTTTTGTCAGTTCATTAAATTCATCAAGGATTTCAAGGAATATGAGTATTGAACCATTCAATGAGGGACCACATGATTCAGATCATTATTGAAAGAAGGAGTTTCATTCAAATTCGTTTAGAAGTTACGTGGAAATTTTGAGAACGTTGTTTTTCCACATCTGTTAATCCTTGAATTAGTGTTCTCTACGTATCTGATTGTGTGCGTTAGTGAAGAGGTTTTGACAAAACTGTTTCACCTATACGATTCCTTACTCATCTCCGGATTTTTCTTACTAGCCCAGATAACAATATACAGTGCGACTCGAAAGTTCCCCCCCTCCTCTTATTGAAACCTTGAACAAGTACAACAGCGTCGAATTAGGAAGACTAACAAAAACGTCAGTTTATTTGACAACTATCCAGAGGCGAAGCTTGAATTTTGAATGCTTGTATTAAGTGTTTCAATTCATCACAGCTTTGCGTTTTTTAAAAGTGAGTTGCTAAAAGTTGGATAAAAAAACAAAATAAGTATCATCGAATACGTTTTTTCGATACATTTTAAAAGAGGTGTCGCTTGCTGTAGGGTTCCATTTGAAATTATCCAGCTCCTGGCGAATCTCTGGCGTGTTCTAAGAATATTTCTTGATAATTATTCTATGAAAATCCTAAATATTCTTAGGATATTCGTAGCATATAAAATTGAGAATATTCCATGGATTTAATTTAGGGAACTTCTACAGACTATTCAGAATAGTATAACAGACTTTTTGAACGAAAATTAGGCAACACTCCCGATGTACACTGCCAGAATAAAGGTCTTTTAATTCGCATTAATCCATCCTACAATTTTGTCCGAGTGAACAAGTGGTGGATAGAGAATGGAAAGAAATTTTCAACAAGGACTAGAAATTTTATTACCTAATACACATGAAAAAAATCATCAAGTTACTCAAAATCATCTCAAAATTATAACTTTTCATGTAAATTTGCCGGAGCGCTCTGAGGCGTCTTACCGATTTTAAAAGTGGCGTATTTGAAATTTCAACTGAAGAAAAACCCAGAAAAACAGTGCTACCATGTCGATTAGTTCATTTAATCAAGATATCTGGAGATATCTGTGAGCCTTGTTACCAACTCCCTACGCCACTCAGCAGCGGCATGGTTTCTCATGGACCCGTCAAATCTTACTGCAAATTTTTAGAGATAAAAATTTTCTTTCCATTGGGGAATCGAAGTCAAGATCTTTCGGTCCTGGGACGGGTGCTTAATCATTGTGCCAGTTCCGTATCTTTTATAATATTTTTCTTCAAATAGATTAATGAAACGAACTCCAATATTATCGATCATCACATTTTCAATGATTGCATACGGAATTTTTGTCCTTCATGAGAATTTCTCAACACATGTTTTCCTGAATGCGTGCTTCAATTGAAGCGAAAATAAGCTCATTAAACAAATGAAATGTTCGAATTGAGAGTTTTCCGCCTATTCATCAAGTTCGTCAAAGATTTTGACAAGCGTAATTATTGATTCATCTACTGGCGACCCACGTGTTCAATAATGAGAGTCTTTGTTCAAATTCGTTCGGAAGATAGATACGTGGAAATACAAAATTCAAGTTGCTTTTCCGCATCTGTAGATTTGGGAATTACATTTGGTTTTTTCTCCATTTTCAATGAAAGATGAATTGGATTTTTTTCATTATCCTGAAGATACCATCGATGATTCAGCCAATACAATTATTATCTCTATCCTGAATGAAAAACTAGAGCGTACGATGCCGCCACATCCTTCCTGCTTGGACGTTATTTTGCAATATTTGGTGCGTGTTCGATATTCCCGGTACATTTTATTTATTTTTCTTTCTTTCTTAGTAGGCGGTATATTTCAAAACCAAGTTGAAGACAGTGAGTCATCAATGTTCGTGCTTTATTTCATGTTTTAGGGCATGAAATATTTATGCACAAAGGGCACAATGAATATCTTTAAATTCGTGGGCGACATTTTACAAGATCCAAGACCTTCAGCAGAAAATCTTGAGAGATGACTGAGATAGAGTTAGGGTAGATTTATCGACTATATTCACAAAATTGAATCATGTTACTAGCAAGTCATAAAATAGGGCACGGTCCAGCTCTTCAGCGTCGAAAGCCAATACAACTGCAGCAAAAGAGCATATCGTAGCTCGCAGGCAATATATCAATGAGCACAAGATATATTGAGGATATGCCGTCCTTCGGAGGGGACGTAAAGCCGTCGGTCCCGAGTCCATGGATGTTGGGCTCGTTGAAGATCCCTACCTCTGGTTGGAATACCAGAGGGTTCGGCAAAATTTCGGGTTAGGGGGACGCCCACCGGCGTAGGTGATTTTAAATGAAGGGTTAAAAAAAAGTCGTGAAATATCAATTGAAGTAAATAAAATATTTATTTATTTATTTATTTATTTATTCATTTATATTCTCACAAACACACAAAAGGTACTTATAGGTAAGAGTGGTCACTGGTCTGAAAAAAAAGTACACTGAAACTAAAAACATATATAAAACTGATAACTTATAAATATAAAAAGTTGACATCCAAAATTCATAAATTAGTGTCAATCCCCAGAATGACACTCCTTATTTCCTGAACACTAACATTTAATAAGTCTATATCACATTTCCGAAGGACTAGATTAGTTTTATATAGCATATTATTAATAGGCGAGCAGTTAGGGCCAGAACAATAGAACAGAGGGTTATCTCCTCGGTTATCTCTTATTCTCAGGTTGATATTGTCGAAACATCAAAATGTACACAGCATACAACCAGCCGATTTGCAAATCATTATCAAATTTTTATACATAAATCAGTGATGAGTGTTTTTCACAGATTTCTACGCTGTGAATTGGTAACTGAGATACTCTTCATTGGAATAAAAGCACCCCATGGAAAAGACTTCACCTCGGGCTTGAAATTGAAGTCGTTAAGTTGAAACAAGAGTTTATTTGAGAAGAACCATATCTCACCAATTTCAAGTTGTTTTCAGAAGCCATTATCAATTTCTCCACATTATTCTCACGATTGATCAACCTCGTGCCATCCCCATAGATGATGCATGTACAAGGAAGTAGATAATAGTACAAATCATTAAATTAAAGGAAGAACAAAATGGGTCCCAGGACGGATTCTTGAGGTACACCATAGGCTCTCTTCCTTGATGTTGATTTAACGCCTCCTATCGAGACGCATTGTGATCGACCGCTTGATACCACTTCAGAAAATCCAAAGGACGTCCACGTATGACATTGTATAAAAAAAATTTTCAACCAAAATATCATGCAACACAATAATTTTTGTTTAATATTATTGTCATAAATATTGAATTGAAGTGTTGCATTTTCACGATCGATGTTCGTTTTCACCGAAATTGTATCGATTCATGGAACAGAAACTTTCCCTTCAACCGTGTAATTTTCACTTAGAGACTATTGTCACTCTTGCAAGATCAGAAGAGATTTTCAAATGTATCCTTTGTGAAATATTCTGCATAAAACTCAGTGCTCCCTGGCAATCGTGGAGTATTTGACTTCAAATGTATCCAACATAATTCCGAGGAACAAAATTCCAACGACTTCCCGGTAAACGTTTCGTCAACGAAGTTGACATCATCAGAGCACAGTTAATTTTTTCAACATGTGCTACGTACATAGGATAATCTTTCATGTGATTGCCTCATCTGAGTTGAGGATCATTGGAATCGAATGCAGTTGGTGCCATGCATAATATCGTTTCAGAATAAACAAACGACACGGGGACTTTCATTAAAATTGAAAGCATGTTGAATAGAATCCAGGACTTCCGCACTTCCGATGTCGTTATGCAAAATTACTGATTCTCGTGTGAATATTCATCGACACATCCACGTGAAGGATTAAATTCTAAAAATACGAAAAATGAATAGAATTGCCTTCCACGTGATGTAGAGAGAACATTGTTATTCAAGGATTTCAATAAGGAATTCACGCGAATATTTTGCTGAAAACGTTCGCAACAATTAATACTTTTACACATGTATGGAATGCTTACGAGTATGTGATTCTTATTGATTATTCTACGGTTACTATCAAAACAAGTGTAAGATTGGTTTTATGTTATCGTAGTTGTGGGATAACTATAGGCATCTAGTCTACCACTTTCTCTTTGATGTTGACAGTAGAACTTCCGATATAATTTTTCCTTATCAACTGTTACAGAATAATATGGCTTTTTATCGACACTATATGGCTAGCATCTTACAGATTTGATATTGTGAACCGTTCTGTTCAGACGAACACATTTAATTTTTGTCAAGAAAATAACGCATTTGAAGCTATTTTTGAAATATTCCTTTGAATCCCACCTGTTTTCGATTTTATACACTTATTATTTCGAAACTCATTACTGAAATTGAATCTCATCCTTTGAAGCCTGTCGATTAAAGAATAGAAACACCTTTTAAACGAGGTGTCACAAAGCCCTTGATTAGTCGTATCCAAATTGTTGTTAAAATGAGTAAACATGTCACAGACGATAAAAATATAATAACAGTCCAATAATGAAACTGCCAAGCATAACTATTTAAAACAACATTGAAATATCACAATGATTAAAGGAATTTTGAATATTCAACAGTGAATACATGTCGTGCAGAATTACGGTGTGGTTGAATTTGTATGACAATTGAAGTTTCAAATGACAGGAAAGACTATGGATTACGGAAACATTAAAAAACAGGTGTAATGAGACCGTTTACCGGCAAGGAACTCACCATGAATGAGAGATCATTACTACCATCTGTTGAAAATTCAAAGTATGAATTTATCAACGTTACTTCTCAATGACAACTAGATACAATACCTATCCTTAATATGTTAGATAATGAATTTACTGAAAATATAATTATTTTTTATTACATTTTTAGAAAAATTCGAAACGAAAGTTCGCTGAATTTGGTTTGTGGACCATTCAATGTAGTCATGAGATCAAATTTATCAGGTCAAATGTAACATATCCCATTGTTTGAAAAAAATATTTTCGGAAGTGGCCACCATTAATTCAGAATACACGTAATGAACGGTTCAAAATAGTGGTAGTTGAAATAAAAGATTCACTTGTGGAGATCGAAATATATTCGAGTGTCTGAATTGGAGTCATGTATACAGGGTTCGTGATAAATGAGGATCGAGTTCATTGACCCACTTTAAACATTTATAAGAAAATAAATTATGTTTGAGTCTTGAACACAACTTGATACAAAGGTATAGCATGAATGATTCTTTTTTCGTTTGAAAATAGAAATATGATTGCCTCTTATCCACGAACTGAAACAAAAAAAATCGATATTGATTCACAACAAATATTAACAAGGAAGTTCATATATCAAACATTGCCCTGATTTATCTGCATGAGCCTGCCATGAATAGAGGAAGTTGCAATTCATAATTGTAGCACTTTACAGGAGGTTATATCGAATTGGAGGATGATCACTTCAATCTTATTTCCAAATGTGAAGCTAGTTGATTTGGAGATTGAAAAACCTCTCAAACGACGGGTCACACCAACCCAACTTTTTTTCCAGCTGATGATTGTCATATACACCTTATAGGAAGCTGTAAAAGTGATCATGGACACGACCAATAAAGTATGTTTTGGATAACTCCAGTTGAATTTCAATAAGTGAATATTTCTGCGTAGAAAAATGAAATATTTTCCAAAAACACTTTTATGTTGAAACACCTTCCTTCAAGATTTTGCTTATTTATTAGTTCCAAATCGGTAACTGGAATCGAATTCGAAAGCTGAGGCTTGTCGAATAAAGTATTGAATTGAGAGGTCACACGACCCTAACACATTTGATATTTTCTAGAAGAGAAGTAGATGGAAGGACCCATCACATTTGCTGTATAAAAATGAGTGAAGCAGTGAAATATCTTATCGTAAAAAAATAAATTTCGTTCATAAATAATTTACTGTTACCAAACTCCCCTCTGTCTTTTCATCTAACCCGAACAAAAATAAAACAAGTGTCGAAACCATAACTGAAGAATGAATCATTGAAATTGATTTCGGGCACAATTTTCAACAATCAATTATAACCTTGAAATCTCTTGGTTACTGAAATTGATTTCCGAAACTGAGGATCGTTGAATAGATAATTGAAACATCATTCAAACGAAGGGTCTCAGGATCCCTAGCACTTTGACTTCTTCCAGAAGTTAGCGTAAGCAGATTTATCACACTACCTTTTATAGATCTACATGAAGTCGTGAGATAATATTTTCTGCAGAAAAGAAAGTTCGTGTATCTATTATTTCGCCACCACCAAACTCTTTTTCCCCCCTTTCTGTGAAACCCAATATAAAAACAGGTATCGAAACCACGACTTAAGAAAAAATCGATAAAATTGTTTTCAGATACAATTCTGAGAATCAGTTATAACTTCAGAAACTATTGGGTACTATATTCGATTTTCAAAAACTGAAGTTTACCGAATAGAGAATTCAAACAACTTTCAAAGGAAGGTCTCATGATTCCTTACCCTTTGATTTTTTTCAGAAGATAGCAGGAGCAGTTTCATTACACCGCCCTGTGTGTTACTACATGAAAGCATGATATATAATAAATGTGTGAAGAAAGATTATGCATCCATTATTTTACTACCACCAAACACTTTTTCTCTGGGTAACCCAAACAAAAACAAGTAACAATAGATTATAATTCTAAAATCCAATCGGAACTTATATTGATCTACAATAAGTGAAGCTTACTGAATAGATAATTGAAACCCCTCTCAAACGAAGGGTCGCATGACTTCTTTCGGTTTGATTTCTCCAGAACAGCAGAGGCAGACCTATCACACTGCCCTGTGAGAATTTTCATGAAGCTGTGAAATATGGATTCATGCAGAAAGTAAACTCTTTTGTCATTATCAACCAAACTTTTCTTTCTCCCTTCCTAGGTAACTCCAACAAAAAGCAAGTGTGCTACCAAAGAAGGAACACTTTCCCAGAGTCAATTATAACCTCATAGTCCAGCAGCCACCGCCTGATTTTTCGAGTGATTAATAACAAGCTGAATCTCCGTGAGTAGGTTCGGTTTGACGAGAAACCCAAGTTTTTCCTCTGTGAAAATTCTCGTTAGAGGTAGCTAACGTAGTGCGCAGGTGTGAAACATGTCGATTCGGCGGGGTATCGAAATTGTCGGACTGATAATGATTATTTTATTCACATATTGAGATAATTGGATAATACACTCGAAAAAACAATTGTCCTACAAAATGGATGGTTTGACTGGAGCGTCCTCCACTCCGAATATATCGAAAAAAACGAGGTCATAAAAATTATCAACAACCAGCTGTTTTTTTTATGCAGCTTAGTAAATACTTGTATAATGAAATGGCCACATAGTCCTACAAATTTAGTGGCACGTTTTCCTAGTCCTACGCTTGGAAGTTGTCGATACCACGGTAACACGGTAGCTACCTCTAACGAGAATTTTCACAGAGGGAAAACTTGGGCGTCTCGTCGAACCGAACCTACTCACGGAGATTCAGCCTGTTATTAATCACTCGAAAAATCAGGCGGTGGCTGCTGGACTATCAAAATCTATTGGGTTTTGGGAATGATTTGAAAAATCAAAGCTTGTTGTATAGAGCATTGAAAAACCTTTCAAAAGATGCGCCACATGACTCCTACCCGTTTGATTTTTTCTATAACATAGCAGGACCAGAGAATTTTAATTATGAGATCCATTGGGTACCGAAATGTATTTCTAAACACTGAAGCTGACTGAACAGAGCAATGAAAAATCTTTCAAACAAAGGGTCCCACCCTTTTGAGTATTTCCATAAGATAGAAGGGCAGACTCAATCACACTTTCTCTGTGTTAATCTTAATTAAGTGAAATATTATATCGTGTATAAAGTGAAGTTTGTGTGTCAGTATCACCAAACTTCCCTTTCTCTCTTTTTAGGTAGCTCTTCGAACGGAGGGTTACATGACCCCTACTTTGACCTTTTTCCAGAAGATGGCACTGGCAGACCTGTGTAAATCTTCATGAAACCGTGAAATATTATTTCGTGCATAATGTACAGTTTGTATGTAACTATCCCGAACCATTTTTTCTTCCTAATTAACTCCAACAACAAACAAGTGTCGAAATTACGACACAAGAATGAATTATTGCAATTTTTCCAGGTACAATTTCCCAGAGTCAATTATAACTTCAAAATCTAATGGGTTTTGGGAATAATTTGAAAACTGATACTTGTTGAGGAGAGAACTGAAATGTATTTCAAACGAAGGATAGCATGACTCCTTCCCGTTTGATTTTTCTAAAAAATAGCAGAGACAGTCCTATCATACTGCCCTGTGTAAACCTTCATGAATCCGTGAACTATTATTTCGTGCAGAATGTAAAGTTTGTATGTCACTATCACAAAACTATTTCTCTCTCTTCTCAGGTAGCTACAACATAAAAGAAGTTTCGAAATGACGACTGAAGAATTAAGTGTTGAAATTTTTTTCAGGTAAAAAGGTGAAGGTCATTGAATAGAGCATTGAAAAACCTTTCAAACGAAGGGCTGCATGACCCCTCCCAATTTGATTTCCTCCAGAAGATAGCAGAGAAAAGACAGAGTTATCACCCTACTCTGTGTGAATCATGATGAGCTCTTTTTTTTTGTGGAACTTACGTAATTTGTTTGTAAAATTCACAACATAAATTTTTTCAGTTTTCAACAATAATAATGATGGCTGTAACGCTGGCAACATCGCAAAAAAGTCAGTATCGAGCTATCAGATCTTGACGTTTAAAAAAAAAATTAAACAATATTGGTTTTGTCTGCTTAGAAATGTTTAAAACGAGTAAATGAGGACTTGTGTGATGTTTTGATGAAAAAAAAATTTCTTTGTGTTCAAACAACAGAAAGTTGTGTTTCAACAAAATGGTCCTGTATCTCCGAAAATAGAAGAGACCGCCGAAGTGTTATGAGGATTTTTTGTAGACGAGACCGAATTACATAGATTCCACAATTTTTTTTTCTAAAAAAAAAGTGCTCCCAGCGACCGAAGTATTACCAAGCCTTCAAATATTATTTCGCACGGAGAAGAAATTTCGTGTATCCATTATAATTCACTATCGCCAAACTTTTCTACCTCTGATTCTAGGTGGACCGAACCAAAAAGTGTCGAAACTACGACTGAAGAACGAATCACTGAATGTATTTTCAGATATAATGTTCGATAATCAATTATAATCTTGAAATCCATTGGGTACTGAAATTGATAACCAGAATGTGAAGTTTGTATGCAACTATCACCAAAATTTTCTTTTTCTTTACCTAGGCAACTCCAATAGGAAACAAGTGTCGATATTACGACTAAAGAATGAACTATTGAAATATTTTCCAGGCACAATTTCCAAAAATCTAATTTCAAAATATCATGGGTTGTGGAAATGATTAGGAAAGTGAAGCTTGTTGAAAAGCTCGTTCGATTCTTTCCAGAAGATAGCAGAGAAGAGAATCTTCATGAAGCCGTGAAAAATTATTTCGTGCAGAATGTAAAGTTCGTATGTCACTATTACCAAAATTATCTTCCCTTCTGCCTGGGTAATTCCAACAAAAAACAAGTGTCGAAATTACGACTGAAGAATGAATTTTTTTTTTCAGACACAATTTTTCAGAGACAATTATAAGTTTAAAATTCAATGAGCTTATAGAGGATTGAAAAACCTTTCAAACGAAGGGTCACATGTCCCCTACCTGATTGATTTTCTCCAGAAGATAGCAGGAACAAACTTTCCACCCCGCCCTGTGTAAATATTAATGAAACTATTGAATATAATTTCGCGCGGAGAAGAAAGTTCGTGTATCCATTATAATTCACTATCGTCAAACTTTTCTACCTCTCCTGGGTAACCCGAACAAAAAATGAGTGTCGAAACCGCAACCGAAGACCAAACTATCGACACAGGTTAAAAATCAAAAATCCTTGCGGTAGGTTACGTGCGCTCCGCGAGATATAAACACGAGCGACAAACGCTCAAGTTTCAGTGATCTCGCACACTTCGACTCGCGAACGTACAAAGTGGTCGCCATCCGAGACCGACAGATCGTTTCAGTAAATCTCTGAAAGTCAGTACATGATTGATCAAGTTTGGTCTGCGAGTCCTGCAACACCTCAGAGGCTGGATCCGGTCCGAAAAAAATCGGTCCGTCAAGCGACGACACAATCATTATCTCCAGCACGTGAATCTGATAACACCTTTATCGGTTTTTGTTGATTTGATCCAGTAAGGTGCTATCGGGTCGAGATGCAGGTTGTTACAGTTTTAGTTTTTCCATTGTTGTGTTCGTTGAAGCTCGCATCCACTGCCCCAAGTGACAGCAGTGCCCTGGTAAGTTCAAAATCACTCTTGCTACTTCAGAAATAACTTTAAAGATGTAACTGGAGAAAGCTAGAACTTCCATTGTCTTGACTCGACAGTTTTCAGTAATATTTTGCTTAATAGTCCGATGGAAAAGCTTTCACAACCAAAACGCGTCATGAAATATGTAGAAGTTTCTGATCCTGAATACTAACTGTTTCCAAAATCTATAACTTCAATAACTACTACTGTCAATCTAAGAGTAACTTCAAATTTCGTATAGAATAACATCACCTATAGCGAAACAAAGATTCATTTACATAAGACAAGACGCCTGCTATAACAATCCTGAGTTACAAAATAGTTGAATACTACAACTAGAAAATGCTAGAAACTTCATCGTCTCGCTTTGCTCATTAACTTGGTGGAAACGCAGTAGACACCAAAAAGTCCTTTAACGTGCATCACCAATAGTGGGATAAAATCTCATTAGCATTTTTGATTCTGGGTCGGTTGGACATAAACATTGTAGTACCTACTATAATTTCATTGACTGGTATTGCCATTTGCTTGAATCGTTATGAATCAGAAATGGAAATACATATTCCTCATGTCCTCTCATTTGAAATCCACTTTGAACTAACTCAACCGTAGGTAACAGGTTATAGAACCGTAAGATTTTCGAATTGCATCGTCATTAATAGAGACATTTGGTACTGTGCATTATTATTCAAATGCAATTCTTCCTAAAGTTTCAAGAATCATATTGAAATTTCCCTAAATCTTTCTGTAGGAAAAACTTTTTACACTTGAGTCAGTGAAATGTTTTGAGGTTTGGTAACACTTTCATATTTCTTTATACCTGAAACATAAGACGACAAATATCGATCGATGTGACTGACTTGAGCTTCATACAAAATGAAAATTCTATTGTAATCTTGAGTTATCTAGAATCTTTGATACATAACATGCCTGAAGGAGTTATCATCAGTGAAACACGTCTAGCAGGTTTGTAAACTGTCTGTGGAAAAACATATGATTAGGTATTTTTAAAATTACGTTATTTATATGTATATATCTGTCTCCTCAAGGGAAGTATATTTTCTACCACGTAACCAATATTGTTTCTCAATTTCTTCCGAAGACTTCAACAAAAACTGGGAATCATGGTTTTCATCAAGGTTTTCGAATCATTTATATATTAATTATTGTTGAGGAACATAGTTCTGGAAATAACATAGCTTATATATAATAGGTAGTAAAAATATTCTGAAATATGGCTTACTTTGGGACTGATGGACCCAAAGTTCAAGCTCTTTGTCCTATGTTTGCCACAGCTTTTCCTTCTGACATATAAGGTTGCTAACAAAGTCTTCTCTCTCTAATAGAGGTAGCTCAGAAAAGTCCAATTTTTAGTTCGGCAGACAAAAAAAACCTTTTTAGAACACTTCACATTCCTTATTTCATCGATACCAGACAATTTCGAACTTTCTGCTGTATCCAGCAAGCTCATTATTGTGCTGATCTTGATTATCCCTTTGAGGGATGTCGAACCACTGCACATTTCAGTATACGATTTAGAGTTTTTTATGGTTTCTTGACCTCATAGTTGATATTGGTGTTGACATTATTTCTTCAGTCGTAAAATAATTTCTCTCAATTTGCAAATTGAATTTTTCAAATTTGCAAGATGCTGGGTCTTCCAAATTTTGTTTTGATGAAGTCGAGCGATAAAAATGTTTTTGTTTGGTTTGAGCCTAAGACGAAAGAGTGGCGTAGAATGTATGATTCATCAATGCGATTTGATTGTAATGTTTTTTCGGAATATAAATTTGACCTTGTTAGGTTATCAACCGGTTTGAATCAAGTTTCTCTTTATTGACAAATCGTCAAATAGTTGTGGACCAATTTAAACGAGAATTCAAATTATCTTGTTAGGTAGGTGATTTTCAAGGTATTTCATTCACTACAGTTTGGTACACAAAAGATAAGGAGATAATGAAATCAAACAAACTGACTCAGAACTGATATGCCGGAATGATTCGGATACTAATTTGTCATTTGTAAAAATAGTGGAAATAGTATTGAATATGGATTCTAAGTAACTTCGACTTTCTCTTGTGACTCACGTTCTCCTAAGGTATCTGATTATTTGTTTCCGTAGTTGATAATTTATTGATTTATTCATGAATACCATTCATACTTCCTCTAAATGGGAATTATCATTACAGGGAGTTGATTTTTTGAAGCTAGTACTTTATTACCTGTTTGACACACAATTCAATAATCAGGGCCCAGACTATAACGACAAACTGGCAATTCAATGATGTACCTGTCTATCCTCAGCAATGACTGTTTCAACCGAGCAAGGACTAATTTGTATGATAGAATCAAAGTGAGTTTTGGTTGATGGGAATGTCTCAGGCGATGCTAATCATTGCGTAGTTTCGTGGATTTTGAACATTTGTCTGAGAGATGTATGGGCAATATCCGATGCGGTATAACCAGGTGAATTGTTATTCTCTGATGGATATCTACCATGATGCTGGTGAAATCTTCAGTTTCAGGAGAGTTTTTCTAGTGATTTTCTGGGGCTTCCCACTATTACTATTATATCATATATATTATATTACTATTATTATTCCCACTTAACTATTTTATTGAAGAGAAACTGAAACCTGAATGCCAAGTTTTTCGAGTTGTTGAGTTGCATTTCGCATAATCCCGGATTTTTCTCCATAGTATCAGCATGAAGTTGTGGGATATATTATTTATCGAGAAGAGTATAATCATCAAATTGCAATGGAACAATCATGAAATTCGAAGAATTGACCGCAAAGTAAAATGATTATTGAAATAATTCCTAGTTTCACCAATGTATCTTGGATATGTAATACTGTTCTGTTATGTTGACCATAATCAATTTGAATTCATACGCCTGTGGTTACATATATTTTCTTTTGAGATAATCATTTCATTTGAGTAAATTAATCATTTTATTGGATTTTGGAATATTCTGCCGAGCCGATTTTTTTTCAATACAACGAATACCGATTTATTAACTGTATATTTTATTTGAATAGATGAAGAAAAGAGAATTCATTCAAGGCCTTATTCGAAAGTGAAAACTTCAGGAACTTACAATGATGTGTATCTGCGATATAAATAAATAAATATTTGTTAATTAGGCACACAATGATGTTATATTTATGTGTGAGACATTTTAGTATTTGTATTCACACGTAGAAGTTAAAACTGTTATATTCAGGAAACACTGCAAAAATACGAAAGGGAATGTGTCGAATCATTCCTTTCAAATTAGGCCGGGGTTCTAATCCCCGCCAGAACCCCGTTCTGGGATTAACACGTTAGAAGATAAGGCCTCGTTAATCCATTACTCGCACAAGTTTCGAATTCTGAGGGTTGACGTTCGTCAGCAGGTTGACGAAAAAAAAATCAATTTGTCTCAAGTTATGTGCTAAATTAATGAAGCCCTGAATTATATATCAGCTCAAACGATTACTTCGTCGTCATATTTTGTTCGGATCTTTAACTTTTTGGAAATACATTCATTATCTATTATGGAATTTTTTGTTTTTAAACCCGTAGAAATGAGTTTTCTATAGATTCTGCCAGAGGAAGTTCATTTCGAAATCAAATGAAAACCTTATGAAAAGAAAACAAACAAGTTTTCAATATCAACCCTCTCGACCATGACCTGGATCGTGCTAGAACAATCATGACCCAAAATCTCACTTCACCTGAATTTTATTTCAATAACCCTAATTTGATGCAGAAGTTTGTTGTTCAATCGATGACGTTTGTATAGAGTCTCATTGTTTTCTCGAGTTTCCTTTGTGTTGATTTTTGATTATCTAGGTATACCTTAGTTCCAGATAGCTGGAAGTATCTGCCAACCAAATCAGTTGAAACACTATTGTTTATTTTCCTTCCGAGATAAACTGGGTGCAGTCGCCACGGTCTTCAAATATTTGTACAAATATTATCAATTTCGTGTTTTTCTTCTTTATACTTATTTACATTTGCGAAAACGCGTATTATTCATATTCTTATACTCATACTAGATGAATAATACAGTCCACAAGTTCACATGATTCATTCATAGTATCTGATAATTATCAAATGTCTTACAGAATCGCTAATGTTCAAATGCTGATCGAACAGAAGTAGTCATCAACTGATCAAACCCATTGAGTTGTTGAATCCTAATAGAAAATATGAATGTTTATGATCCAAACTGGTTCTTTAGCGAGAACACAGGAGTGTTCTTGCTGAAGTAATGATTATTCTCCGAATATTTCGATTTCACTCATAGCGATTTTGACTACAATTATTAGTTGGCCATGACATCAACAAGAATACATATCTACGTTTTAGCTCATCTTAGCTATCACTCTTCAATGTGGAATCCCAATTTTTGATATGAGGTATATGTTGTCTATAATAGAAATAACATTCTTATGGAGTAAGGTTACCACATATTTTGGGGCACATAATATTTTCTTCCAATGAGGACGTGGATAACAGTGGCGTACAGACAAAAATATGGTATTTTTCATTCACAACGCATAGTAGTCACTTATAAACCCACACTCAGCAATTCAAATAGAAGCAAATGGAGGAGTTTGTATGAAACCACGAATTGGTTAATGAGAGAGAAGAAATCGTCTGAAATGATATTTAGGCAACATCTCAAATTTAATAGACTGCTTTTTTATATTACTCATCAACAAAATTTGCGGTCGATTGGGTGGAATGATCCATGATGATTTTGACATCAACTTTTCTTCATTAGAAAAATCAACAATTGAGACATCCCGACAAGTATAAGTTGAACGGGTACATAGCAATGGAAGAACAAGCCTATCAGCTTCGTACATGATATCAAGAAAGAATTATTGTACTCATTGAAGTTTGTATCTGGGGTAGGATTTGGAAGAATCCAGTGCTCATTTTAATAGATGCTGCTGTGATTACAAGCAGTTGTTAACTATAACTCCTTAAGCTTTGATTGATGTTGGTCGAATTCTCACTTACTTGAACATGAGCTATAGTTAGTTCTATATGATATTGTAGAAAATGGCATATGTAAATGAGTTGAGAAAATTTGTTGGATGGTTACTATGAAAGTTAATATATGTACATGTACATTCGTATGCAAATATACAGACAGTTTGTTGATGTTGATGAATATAAGTCTGAATATGTAAGGTGCATAGAAAAAACTTCAGATCAGGCTCAAAGAATACAATTCATGAAAACAAGGTATCCATATCATGAAAACTTATAGGCACGATTTGCGTGACTTGAGGAATTAAAGATAACTATTCGTGATATTCAAATAGATAGAGATAATGATGATGGGGTCATGAAAATCCATAAAACCGAATATATTCTGTTCCTATACTTATGTAGTGGTAATCAAAAATGAATGCTTCTTGTAATGTGATCATATTCAACGTGAAGTTACTAAGATACAAATTTGTGTAAAGCGATTTTGATTACCAATCGTTATGAATTGTCAAAACACTTAATGGTCCTATTTGACATCAGGGTTAGATAGAGACCTTGTTAACAATAGTCGATTGTTCCGATATTAATAGACATTTCGATAAAACTCATTATGCCTCATCAAAATAGCAACATCGCGTATCCAACAACCCTTTTCAATCTCATTCGTTGTCATGGTTATATATTGGAGATCTGATTGGGGAAACTTTTTCGACAAGGAATCAAATATATGATTCACTTTTTGTTCAACTTTATCAATCCGTTAGCTTTTCATATATGATTAGTGAGTAACAAGATGGAAGGAATATAGGCTGCAATGGTAAAAAAAACAATAATGCATGTGAAAAATGTATTCAAAAAATTGATTTTATATACATCATTCCGTGCCTCATTCTATTCTAGTTGTTCATTTGAGAAGATACATTGATGATTTTGTTATCATCTCCGAACATTACTTCCACTCAAAATCCTACTAGAAATACTATATTACGTAACGACAGTTAGTTAACCGAGACTCAAAGCGTCGAGTTGAGCTACAATCTCGAGACAGGAATGAATCTTCCTACCAAGGTTTGAATACTATTTTATTTACAATCATCAAATTTCGATTAAAATCTATGCATTTCTGTTTCGTTCTAAATATATCTGAAATATTACATTTAACGACAAATTACCAAGAACGCGGTTTTCTCAGAATAATCAAGTAGATATATTGTTACCGTGACTACGGGGTATACAATTGTCACCAATATAAATAAATGACAGATAAAGTCTAGAATAAATGAAATGAGGGCGTGAAGTAGAGGTGTGTAATATGACACTTCCCATACTTCAATGACGTTAGTAATGATAGCATTACATATATGGTTGTAAATGAACACATTTCTGCTTTTTAAACCGTTCATTTCGTATTTAAGAGCTGTTAGGTAATCGCTCATTTAGAATATACTTGTGAATTAATGACCGCCACTTCCAGAATTGTTTTTTCAAAACGAGGCGATATATGACCTGATAAATTTGATCCCATGACTACATTCAATGGCCCAAGAACCAAACTCAGCCAATTTAGTTTCCAATTCTTTTTTTTTGAAATTGAATTGAAATGATATTTCTAGGAAATTTAATGCTCAATATTTTGTAGATTGGTACTGTATCTAGTAATATCCATGAAGCAAGCAACTGTGTTTACTTCTACTTGTTGTCATCCAGTGTTTCGTTTATCATTGAAAATGAAGGATAACGAAAAAATTTGTTGAACACATGATGTTAGAAAACTATCGGTAAAGATTTTTAGGGTGAATTCTGAGGTGAGACTTTCCTTTTGAAAATATGTAGTAAAAAACTGAGTCATCTACATATTTTTCAGATCACTGAAACATGTTGTGGAAACAATCAAATATAGTTCAGTAATACCCTGTATATATAATCACACACTGAAATAATACCGTACCACTTCAGATACAATAAACACGTTCACAATGTAAAGGGAAATGGGTACATACATACAGGTTTCGTTCGTTGCATGATGATCGTGCCAAGGCTTTCCAAGTGAATTACGTACCCGGAAACACTGGCGCTCACCTTGGCTGATCCTAATGTACAGAGGAAGTGCTGAGGCTAAGCGACACATCTCGTTTATTTTCGGAAGGTTCATTTGTATTTTCCGCCATTATTCGCTCAGGTAGAGGGGCGGATGTCACAGAATGCCGCTCGGTCCTTTGTTGCGAATAATTTTACTATTTTTCGTCACTGGGTTGGTCTTCGATTCATGTAATTATGAAGAATAGCTATATTTGTATAACAAGGAAGGAAAGTGCTACTTTTCTTCCCGGGGATGAAGTTTACTGCCGGACGCTTAGGGGAGAACGGTTCTTATTCGAGGGAAGACAAGTCTCTTCACCCCCCTGTTATACGTGAGATTTTCTGCCTCCCTAAAATAACAATTCATTTTCAAATAATTCATTCATAAAACTAACAAATACAATTCATTAAAGAACTAAAACTAAGGAGTAGGTACAGTAAAGCTCCTGAAAATCCGAAAATGAGGAGAACTTACAAAACGAAGAAACAAGAATAAAAATTTGAAAACAAAGCTCTCGACGCCGGAATTCAAACCAACACCTACAAGGCCTAAAAACCTATCACAGTAAATGCACCAATAGTAGCACTACCGGGACTCACAGGCAACTTCTGTACAATCATAAACAAAGCAAGCGTATTGCTGTAGCTCTATTATAATATTGGCTGTTTAACTTTAATTTTTTCAATAAATCCACTTCTCGAAAATATATTCATTCTGTAATGATTTCAACCATTTTGCAAAATACAGGATGTTCTATAAATAAATGGTAAAATTTATAGTTAAATAATAGAATATAGTTTAGGTCGTCAATGTCGTATAAGTCATTGATGACGTACCATGATGTCACTTTTACTTTTCACTTTCACTTTCACTTGCTCCCTACAATGAGGCCAGGAAATATATATATTGGACAGAGGTAGGCGAAAAAATGTTTTGCTCAAGTAGAAACCCAACGAAATCAGGTAATTTATAGTCAGCAGATTGAACACAACCATCCAGAACCACATTTTAGCGGATATTTCCCTCATATGTAAAATGTCCCATAGGAGCAAGGCAATTATCGAAAACTTACAGCGGTAATTGCATTGTATCAAGTCACCATAACAACACATTTGAAACCGTATCGCTAGACGTCAGTAAACAACACGAATAAATGTCAGATAGACTTCAAAAATAGAAGAACATTTCGCGTTTTGGTGAGTGCTCCATAAAATCTATAGAGGAAAGTATAAATGAACAAAAAATAACATTTCTTTGAGAATGTCTTTATTCGTGAAATATTCCAATGAATTACATTCGTGCATAAAAATGACCAGATAATTTTGCATTCAAGCGTGATATCTTATACAAATTGCATTCGGTTATTTTCATATTTTGTAAAAGGGCCCTCGTTCTTCAGAGTCGACCACTTTCGCCAAAATATGAAAATAAATCTTGCAATTTTTAAATACCGCGCTTACTTGCAAAATTATCGGTAATTTTTATGCACTCGTGCAATTATAACCGAGAACAGATCCCATGGGTTGTTTTCATTCATACAGTCACCACCAATATTCTATCCGAATAATCCTCGAACATTGATGAATATTCAAAAATTTTATAACAACTTTCTCAAGCTTGTTCCGCATAGGCAACAGACCTCCGCCTTCGGCCTTAAGCAACAAGCTTAAGAAATCTACTAAAAATAGAAAGAGAAAGACGAACAGGTAGTATTCAAGGCCCACAACTTGAATATGTAATAAATGGGATATATTGTGGTCGGAAAGGGCGGAATCGTGTTATCTGTACAGTTCATTCATTATATGCATACAAAGAAATGGGAAGCTTTTATCAAAAAATTATACCAATTTTTAAAAACGGCTTCATTGAGCCGACTGGGTAGTTCTATAGGTTTTTGTGGATTCCTCTACGTTTGAAAAATAGCAGATGATCTACCGAAAAATCAGTAAGACGTCCAGGAAGCACTCAAGACCACTAGCCTAATTCAATTTATTGTGAAATCGTCTAAATTTCATCTATCGACTTCACAGCTAACGGAATTTTTGGGGCGCATCTCCACGCATTGGTATCATAAAGCTTTCATATTTGAATCACTACAAAGGTTTTTTCGATCATCTACACATATAAAATGCTTTGCCTGAATAACTGACAGACGGATCAACACCCAGCCTAAACCGCTGATCGTAGAGACCTGAAACTTGGAGGGTGTGTTCTTCGTATGACAAGAAAGGATGGTCCGAAATTCCACCTCTAAGGGGTTGAAAACGGTGTTTATGTTCGTATGGGACAACGTGATTCTTAGGCCCAGTCTACTTAAGATTTTGCATAAACATTCTTGACAGAATTGATGGATGGAAGACGTGTTTCGTATTTTATTGAATTGCATTGCCTAATGAGTTGAGAAAAGGGTTTTATAAAATTTTCAACTTCTATCATACACTCCTTTGGGCGCACTCAGAAAGCAGGGCGTTGTGATGAACCTGATGAAACTCAGTACCAACAACTACATAGTATAATTGCATCACAAATATAATGAACGCCCAACAAAGTGGTCACGGATAGGCTAGTACTTACTAAAGGCATGTGTGCGTAAAATGTCTTATTACCACCTGCTGAATCTGGCGAACTTTAACCCATATGACCTCGTGGGTAAACAAATCAGCGACGATAACAACACAGCTCTTGAATTGAGATCCATTTTCCTGAAAGAAAAGACATACATTTACCAATTTTTTTATCACTTTGGGTCACCTATCGCCAGCTTCCATCGAGACTTGTGCGCAAATAAACTTATAAAACGCCTTTTAAATCACTCAGCGGAAATGTTTGAAGTCCAAGTCAGTGCAGCGTCGCGAGTCGCCAATTGTTTCATTGCTTATATCGCAGTCATTTGTTGTCTGTGGTGATGACTCATGGCTCGAGTGTGAACTTGAAGATTATAAATGTACGCAGGAAACATATGACATACTGAGAATAGGCTTCGTTACTGTTGGAGATGAATGGGTTATTTAGGAAATGAATTTTCTGAAGTGGTTTGAGATGGGAGAACCGCAAAAGTGTCAGTCATTGGAATGAACTGCGCTCACCAACTTTGAACGTCTGTCAAGAAGGAGTTATGAATATTTTGTTGCAAGGGAGTTGGTTCTTCGGAAGGGGGAACAATAGAATGTTATTGGCAAAAGCGATTATCATTCAGTTTCCTGCACAAGCCCTCATCAACTATACAGCATTCCACAAAAATTTCATTCCATAGAAAAAACTTACATAATATATTTGATGAATGATTTATACCTTGGTTCTTATACTCAACAAATGAAACCAGTAATTTCTGGCCAGTAATTCTTCATATCCTGTATGTTTGATTAAATTGTCACCATTGTTTCTTACATTTTTAACTTTGGCCAATTGAGTAGTTGAAAGTGTTTCCAGTTGACACGATTTATGAAACTTAATTTTTAACAAATGAATAGTTTTTAATTTCATTTTCTGATATTATTTATATTCAGACTTCTCATCCATACATTGAAATTTAGGAAGGAGGACAATTCAAGTTTCGGTAGTTTCATGCAAGATATTCCATATAGAATGCCACAAAATACATTTTTCAATATTATGACTGTTAGTTGAACTCAAATGAGGAATTATCAGAAATATTATTGCTGTAAACAAAAGACATAATTCACTAAAACAGTGAGAACGTAGATAATATATAGGTTCTCCCAGAATTAAACTGTCTCTGATTATCACACCAAGGTCTGGATATTTAGTTGGTTTTTTGAGTATCAGTGTTACAAATTCCAATATTTTGATTTTTGTTACTAACTTCTGAATTGTGACCATAATGTAGGCCATGGTAACATGAAAATAAAAATATTGGACTGTTCAATTTCTCAACAAAGGATCGAAGGGAAATTGAAAAATCTGAATTGAACAAAGTTATTCTTGGCCAAATTCCAACACTGTTTTTGTTTTGGTCAGTGATGACCAGCAGGATAATCTCTAATTCAGTCCAAGAATTCAGAGTATGAATATTGTGATATCCGTAATAGTCGTATTCGAGAAACTTTTCTAATTCGGAGAGAATGTATACTGCCCCTGAAGGGGGAATACTATATACATCACATAGTATGCATAATATGGACATGTTTTTGATACCAGTTAAGAAACGTAAAAGTTTTGTTCTAAAAAAAATTAAGAAAAAGGATAAATAAGCTTAACAAATGTTGATGGCTAAAATATAGTTCCTCTGGTGAATATAACAATGACTTTTTTTCAGGAGCTTTTGAATTTGTTGGTAATTATTGAATTCAACTGGCTGAAATTTGATGATAATCCATACCAACGAAAAATATCACAGTTTTCTGTTGATTCTCACTGCTTGAAGAACCCATTGTATAGTAGTTTTCACAATAAATGGTATTGACTGAAGGATTATAATAAAACCAATTAGACCCTTAAGTTGTAAAATCCGAGATACACATCATAAATGTAAAAGGACCGGATTCAGGTAATTTTGTTTCTCAGAGAGGGATTGTAGAGGATTACAGCTTACACTTCTTGTTCATTTTAGTCTTTGTATTTCATTGGAAGTGTTCACTTGTCTTACGGCGTGCAATAATTTTATAACATTAATTTGTTATTACAGACATTAATAGCAAAGATTTTATACCCCAACGTACAGAATAGGCAGTATGTGGCGTCCGTGGATAAAAAGTAATAGTGCTTCTTCCAGTGGTTCGTTAAAGAAGAATCACTTATCTTGTGACGCGAAAATCATTATGAAAAATGTGTATAGTTCCTTACTTCAGCAAGGATATAACGCGGGTGCTGCAGCAACGAATTGTTGAAAATTCCATGGAATCAAGAAAAAAGCGTAAAGATTCCGGTGTCACAAAAAGTCTAGACGACTGGGAAAAAGATTTGATAAGGCGAAAAATCTACACTATGTACGATGAGCAGCGTGTCCCTACAATCAAAAGTCTGAAACAGCGGCTCATCAATGATGAAACTCACATCAACTGTGGCCTCACTACTCTTTGGCGAGCTCTGTCTGCAATGGGCTTTAAATATCGCAAAATTGACAAGAGACAAGTAATAATGGAATCCACACGTTTAATAAACTGGCGTTTTGAATATATATCGTCAGTAAGAAAATACCGGTCTGAAAATCGGCCAATACTCTACCTCGACGAGACGTGGTTTGACACGCATGACACCCCTTCCAAAGGATGGTCTGATTCCTCTGATAAGTGTAAAACAAAAGCACCATCAAATAAAGGGAAGAAAATCACAATATTACACGCAGGATCAGAAAATGTTTGGATCCCAAACGCTATGTGGCTTTCTGCCAAAAATATTAAGGACTCTTGTGTCTTGTGTTGATTATCACGAAGATACGACAGCAGAGCTTTTTGAAGATTGGTTTGAAAATTATTGTCTGTTACCCAACATTCCGCCAAACAGCGTTATAGTGGACAACGCAAGCTATCATAGTCGACAATTGCAAAAAATTCCTGGCTCAAAGAATACGAAATTGGAGATTCAAAACTTCATGGCTGCAAATGACATATATTCTGAGGAAAATAATACAAAAAAAGAACTTTTACAAGTGCTGCAGTCATTTTCTTAAAACAAAACGTATGTTTGTGATACAATTGCAGAAGAATTGGGAAATACAGTGTTACGACTACCTCCCTACTACTGCGTGTTCAATCCCATAGAGCTTATGTGGCACCAACTTAAATCGAGCGTGCGCGGAAAAAATACTTCTCCGACTTTAAGTGGTAGTGTGGTAGAATTAATTAGGAACTGTATGAATGACATTGGAAAAGTTCTGTTAGTCATGTTATAAATGTTGAAAACTCGTACCTGTCTGTAAAATCAATTGCGCCAATTATAATTAATTTAGATGAGGATAGCGATAGCGACACTGAACTAAATATAGAATAGAATTGTAACATTTAAATAAATTACTTGTATATCTCCTACATTATGCAAAATTCAAATTTCTTAAGTTCGACCCTGTAGCACATTTGCATCTTTTACCAGATGATTTTCTACACAATGGGATTAAATCGGGTAGTTTATTGAAGTTAATAAGCCAATACCACTTACTGTGAAAAATACTATATAGCGAAACACGTGTCGCAGTTTTGTTAATGAAAATCGTACAGGAAACTGTTTTGTTGTTGTTAAATGTATGTTAGATATCAACATGGGTGTGAATGTATGCTCTGCATACATAAATGTAAACGTGTGATAATTAAAGAAGGTTTCCCCAATAATTAATGTGTGCTATTTTTGATGATCCATTCGAAAGACGGTCTAGTTGTATAGAAATATACTTCGAAACATTCATTTGGAGTATCTTTGACAATTCAAAAACCAAGTACAAGTTTCAACGAATAATATATGAGCTCATTTGATTTCAAAGCTAACTTTATGTAATACTATTATTCGAATAACAACGATTATAATTCCTACTCCTCATTTTCAGAGTTACATTCAGAAATGTTTGCGTGCACTGAAATCAAAAGGTCACTCTCTTCGTGAATAATTTAACCACACGCCACTTGATGAAGAAGAATTTCCATTTATTAAGATAATAGAAACTATATTGCTCTGAATTGGAATTTACATTACTGAAAAGGGCATGATTTCAATATTCTAATTTAGTTGAAGATGACCTCGAAAATGTTTTCTGTTCACAGTAAAACAAATAGAACTCCAGCTCACTAGCTTTATAGTTGCTGGTATTGGGTCAAACTTCAATTCTCTGCATAATCTAAGATACCTACTCTATGGAAACCGATAGATTGAACTATTCTAGACTAAAACAATGTAATACGAATAACAGAATTGAAACTCACAAAATTAAAACCATTAAAATATTTAAATTTCAAAATTGAAAAATGGGTAAATAGTAACTAATCCAAATGTAATATTGAACCTAAAAACTAGTTAAAAGTGAATATGGCATTCAAATCTGAATAAGGTAATTGAAATGAATTTTGGGAAATAATCATTAAATAAATTATTCGATCAAAGTGATAATGTTGATCATCGTTCATAACTTTTGCTGTTGTTTGAGAGAATACTAAAGAGTAGTATACACATTCGACCCCTTCCCTATCGAGAAAAATGAAAAACTGATGACAGAAACTGATTTTTGACATATTGTGTGAAAACATATCAAGAGTGCAAAATTTGAGGAAATTTAGTTGAAACGCTACTCGACATTTCTAGGAAACAAAAAATCCTTCTAACAAATGCCTCGAATTGTTACAAACACTTGAAATTGCGCTTATCCTTTCAAACAGGAATTTCTCTTGATTACGTTCCAGGAAGAAAACTCATTAAATTTCACTCCGTTAACACAGTTTTCTAAATGACATTTCCACAGATAAATAAACAAAATTTTCAGCCTCGTGACCTGACCGATAATTGCATAAATATCGATTACATAAAAGCGTGACTTTATCTACTTAAATTTGAGAGTTGAGGTCAAGAACGGAACTGTGACTAATAGTGCAGTTCAGAGAAATCGAAAGTGAACTGGTGCAAAACAAAATTGTATAATCTCCTCATTTTTTGCCGGCAAACAGAAACTTTAGAAATTTTGAAACAATCTCATTCAAGCGGTAATTCATGGCAAATATTTTTTGTTTGCACTGTCGCAAATTCATTTTGGCAACTGAACTAAACCTATTGAACCTCTCAGTAATTTAATAAATCAATTTGGTGCTGGAGAGAAGCTTGATTTGGATTCCTCTCTACGAGTTTTTGTGACCTGCAATGAACTGATCAGACAGTTGTAGGAGTTATAATAAAATAGAACTAATAGATTAGTGAATGTCAATTAATTGGTGCCTTCAGGAAAGCGTACAATTATGAGGAATGGCAAAGATATGTTGAGATTTTGATATATTTATTCCACGATATTTTCCAGCTGAATATTTATCCACTATAGGTACCAAACGAATGGCCAACGTTGCAATAATTTTTCTCTCTCTACACGACTCGGGGATAAAGCCAATTACGTGCTATCGCCAATTACCGCACTCGGCCAACACGTGTGTGTAATTGGCACTTATCCCTTGTTACGTGATATTCCATTGTTGCTTTCCATTTTTATTCATATATCATTCAATTCCCAGTGATTATGATTGATATTACCTATATTTGGGAAAAGTTACATTAACCTATGGAGACAGTTTTGTTATCTGATTTATTTTTGGAAACATATGGCACTTTTCCATCGCTATGTTCTGCACTTATTATGTGTAGATATTTCATCATTCAAAATATATGGATGAAGCAATTATTTTTTCAGTTTTTGATTTTTCTAGAACGAAAAATCAGATGTTTAGACGTTTTCTGAATAATTCTAATGATGTGATAGTTTTTTCAATGTTATTGCATATTTGAAAATATGAACGCACCTTATTGAAATTTTCCGAACTCCCTAATGAGCAAGTTTCCATAACATTTTAGAATCCTATTGAAAGTTAAAAAACCACTACGATTGAGATCTGTTTATACAAACAAATTTCTTCGACTCATTTAAAAAAAAACACCGCATTCGATTATCATATGTTTCATATATGAAGGTGTCAGGTGCTATAATAGGTATTTTTTTTATATAAGCAGATTTACACGAAAGGGAAGCCCTATAATGTTCAAAAAACACCGCATGAATCAATGGACAGAAGATACGAATTACCATTCACTTTGAATTTTTGAAGTTTGTTAGCCTCGGTAAAAACCTCTCTCGGCAAGGAGTTCCAAAGATCAGCTGTTCTATTGAAAAAATATCCCTGAGCAAGAGAGGTTCGGCAGGTTTCCAAGTTCACAACAGATGGAAGGGAAATTCTGTACTCGCCGAGTCATCCGTGTAGTTATTGCCAAGGGTGGAACGATTGATAACAATTCAGAAGATCACCGACCGTGAAAATATCTATAGGAGAGAGACAAGTCTCTGACCCTTCTACGATGTTCCAATGAAGTGAGCGAGTCTGTGAGCGAAGAATCACCAACAAGACGGATTGCCTTTCTCTGAATAGAATCGAGAAGCTTCAGTGAATATTTTGGTGCCGACCTCCATACATGAGAAGTATATTCCAAGACAGGTCGTATCTGAGCCTTGTAGATCAATAGAAGCTGAGAGTGAAGTATTTCTTCGCTCAAAATAGAAATCCAAGTTTCTGGGAAGCACCTTTAGCGATCGATTTCACATGGTTTTCCCATGAGAGATTATTACTGATCGTAATTCCTAGCATCTGGATTCTTGACTTCGTAGAAATAGTTACTCCAAACATCTGAATACTTGATGATGATAGATCGCCTTTCTTCGAGAAGAGACATGCCTGGGTTTTCCTAGCATCGAATTCCACTTACTTCATTTTACCCCATTCTATTATTTTTCCCAAGTCATCGTTAATTTCATAGGCGTGAATGTTCCTTTGAATTTTTGTTTCTCCAAGTGGTATGGAGACTCAGGAAGAGAAAATAGTATGAAGAGTACTGTCTTCCGCGAAACTATGTATTGGACAAGATGTTTTCTCTAGCAAATCATTGATATGAAGCAGAAACAAAGTGGGCGCCAGAACTGAACCCTGTGGAATACCTGCATTTATTGGGAGAATATCAGATGATACTCCATCAACAACCACATACATAGACCTGCAGACAAGAAACTCTTCACGAAGCACACAACTGAGGAGGCAAACCATAAGGGTTTCAATATAAGAATATTGAGAATTTGATCTGTGCCATTTTTAGTACAAGGTAAAAATAGGATTATCATATTCCAAAACTGTTGATTTCATCCGAAAAGACATGGAAATGGTCTTTAGGAAGTAATAAAATTAAGTTTCGTAATCAATCCGATATTATTGCTAGACTATTTATGGTTACTTAGATGCGAGGAGAAATCGATTTTAATTAACGATTTCTTGAAATATTCATACATAATGAGTTAAAAATGGCACTAATGCTGAAATTCGAAATAATCTCACTAAGTTTTTGTTGCTATACGTTAACTGTCAGGAGAAAGGACTGATTTACTGAACACTTCCTTGTATGTAATCACAGCCAACTCAAAAACCAACTGTAATTCTGGAAAAACAATCGAATATCATTTTCCAATACGGTTATAATTATATCAATCGTTAAACTCGCATTACCAATTTGATCTCTGTTTTACTCATTTAATTATTGACATTTGCGAAACCAACAACAATAGTCTAAAGCGCAACCTCGGAGGTATTGTGAGAATTATAATCACTTAATAACTGCGCTCGCTGCTCATCAACTTCGAACTGGCATTCTACGAGGAATTTTCTCAAGGACACAGGAACAAAGTATGCGCGAATACGAAGTTCGAATATTGATGAGGAATATATTTCCAGTCAATGACCAATAAACTTCGGTAAATGTTACAGGTGGGCAGTTTATCGAATCTTCTGTTCAGACACTAGAGATTTTGAAACGCTACAGGTCCAACTGTATAATGATAGCTATTTTCATCCGATGACAGATCTATATTTCACAAGAACGATTTAAAAATTTAACCGACTGAGCCCAACTGAAGAAAATAAAATCATCCTTGATTATTGTTTAAACGTCATTGTTTTGTGGTGGATCAATATTTGTTCCGTAGTTTTTTGTGCTTGTAACCTACCACAATCTGAAAAAAATAAGAATTAATATTGGAATCTATACAAGTGTAGAATCAATCTACCCCGAAAAGTTGCTGCGTCTATTGAAAAACAGTTCTTTTTGAATAGAACAAGTCCAATTAATCAGCAACTTCTCGTATAACTCAAATTTTCGTTAACGTTTCGGAAACTAAACCTGCTTCCGTTCTTAAAACTTCTAGGTAAATTCCTTTTCGAATGCAAATATCTCGTATAGACAATTTTCGTGATTGACATATGTCAAATTATTTCAAATTTGACATAACATTTTGTCCTTCAAGAGGGGCAGCCATCCGCGATCCATATCAAACGAACTCATAGATATGCATTCTTCACCAGACAGCATGATTAAGCAGATTCCTTTAATTTTCGTTTCTTGCCATTGCTTTCTTTCGTTATAATTTTAGTGTCGTTCCATTCTACTGTGTGGTCTCCATCGGCAGTAAGAATGTGTTCTGATAATTTAGAACCACCTATCTGTCTGTTCCTGATGTACATCTTGTGTTCACTCTTCCGCACTTCCAATGGTCGAGACGTTTCACCGATATATTTTTGACTGCACGAACAAGGAATTTGATAAATAAAATTTTTTGTGTTTTCTCTTAGGTTATTTAGTTTGGTATGTGTGAGTATTGATCATAAAGTATTTGTTGTTTTGAATGTTGTTCTAATATTATACCTGTTGCCAATCCGTTTTATCTTTTCAGACAAACGAGGGACATACGGTATAATGTTTGATACAGGTTGTGTATTTTGTGTAGGTTGTATGTCTTCATTGTGGACTGTGTTCGGATTTTCAGTTTCTGTCAAAGTTTTTTCTATGAATTTTTCTGAATATCCATTTTCTTTCAATACTGATTTTATGAAGTTTATCTCATCATTGAT
The DNA here is from genome assembly GCA_032362365.1 of Zygogramma bicolorata. Lineage (NCBI taxonomy): Eukaryota > Metazoa > Arthropoda > Insecta > Coleoptera > Chrysomelidae > Zygogramma > Zygogramma bicolorata. Next base: position 224,559 of record JAVJAQ010001669.1, on the reverse strand, counting down.
TTTTTCTTGTGAGTTACATACAATTTTGTTCTATCATAAAGGCATTTCACTATACCTTTCTTGATACTTGTGTGGTGGTTTGAGGTGTAGTGAAGATATCTGTTGGTATGTGATTTCAATATTAATCCTTTTTTTTTCAGATTGTGGTAGGTTACAAACCCAAAAAACTACGGAACAAATCCTTGATTAATTATAACTATTATCAATACTTATTATTATTATAGGATGATAAGAGCTGAGAAAATATTTCATATCTAGCTCAGGAATATGAAATCATAGCGAGATTTAAAGATATTAACATTGGGTGAGAGTACATTATCTTTAGGTAAGGAATTCCAATAATGAAAAACTCTTCTGAAAAAAAAATTCTGCCTGCAAGTGGTTCAAAATGAAATGAAAAAAAAATACACTCGGGAATTGGGATGACATTGGAAATACGATTCTCGATTTGCTATCAAAATTTACCCGAGAGATCGTTGATGTTGACCGAACTATGCTTAAGCTTCCATTTACCCAGTAAATGGACTAACAAGTAGAGTCTTAACGCCAGTAGCTGCCAGAGGAATTTCAACATTTGTTTCATCTCATCAGTGTTCTAAACTCAATCATCGATATCTGGTGGTTTCATAACAAAACACAGACAGCAGTAGATAAAAATTCCTGAAATATCCGTGGTCGATAAGAGTACCTACTGTGCTATTAGGAAGGTAAACTTTTCCTATGGTAACCGAATTGGGTCCAAATAGATATTTAATTGGACCAATGTTTGTATACATCCTCATACTTATCAGTCACTGATAAGCAATTGCTGTTTGGACTTATTTTCATATAAAATAATTTTTTCTGCAGTCAAGCTCACCATCCAAGTTATCTTATCTATGTCAATGCCAGGTTCATAGGTGATATAAATGAGGTGTAACTTCCATTCCTTTTCGTTTGCAAGCTACATTCCTTCTACTCAGAACAAAACTGTTGATGTCAAGAGCAAGGATTATACGGAAGGAACTTGTTTTCAATTTAGCTCGTATAAGTGGAGCTAGTAATAGGTGAGCCCAAGAGGGGATTTCGGGATTTACTAAAGCGCGGCAGATTAATACACAGGGGGATATCTTGTACCCGGTTAAGTACTTATACCATATATGAGCCCTATATATATGGCTGCCCTTCAAGGATAAAGGATCAGATTAGTAAAAAAAATCGATCATCTGGAATTCTCGAGTGCGTCAGGTTAAGGTAGGGTGAGTTAGTTACATCCTAAAACGTGTATATTCCAATGAACTGACAATTCGAGAGTGACCTAAGGAAGGAGGAGGGCTACAAAGTTGTAAAAAAAACGTCATCTCGACATTCTCGAGCGTGGCTAATTTTATTTTGAAAGGAATAATCCAAGAATTGTAAAAAATATATAATCTGAAGATTTGAGATCTGAGATAAAGTTTAATGCGTGCAGTTACGTGATGCCTATATTCCCCTCTCCACTTTTCTCTTCTCTCACTCCGTCCCCACTCTGGTTCCTGTTGCCATCCATGACAGTTGATCACACGACAGTTGATCACATAGACGCGATGGTAGCATGATATTGTTTACAACGAATATCCAGAGTTTTAAAGATTTAATTGCTTATAATCATTTTCTTATAAATACAAGTATTCTACTGAAAAAAATACAATTTTCTATTTGCATGCTTTTACCTGAGCTTAAAAATTAATTAAGTTCAATGTAAAAAAAAATTAAAATAAATTCAAATCGACAGAATAGGCGAATCCCTCCAGATAATCGTCAGATTATGAGACTGCAACGTCTAAGGCGTAAAGATGGACCATATATATCTTAATCAGACGCGCTTGTGTATTTCAAAATGATGATTTTTTTTTCACATTCTTATAACGGCCGCGAGTCTGCGTCACATCCAGATTATCATATAAGAGCTTTTTTATTAGGTTCAGTCAACATCTCCTCAGAAAATCTGATGCGCTCGAGATAATTTTTTTCATTTTCAACCCTTACGTACGACCACCCCCACCATGGAAACAATCAGATTAACATACGTACATTTTTAAAAATATGTAGGACATAGATGATATCAATATTTGACGCGCTCGAGGATGTCCATGCAACAGTTTTTTTTTACATTTTTGAAAATCTATAGCCGCTCCCCCCACCGATGAAAAGGTATACCTACATTATACAATATTTTTTTCTTTTTATCATCGGAGCTTCGCAACCCAATAGGTCTCTATGACGCTCGAGTAAATCCCGATTTAGCATCGTGGGCTCTCCCACTATAGCTAGATATTTGGGGTATTACTCGATACGATCCAAAAAAACAACCAGATCAGAATTTTAAATTCTCTCGTTCTAGATGCTAGATTTTTTCGCGTTAATCATTCGTTTATCTCATCATTCATTAGAGCAAACATCGATTCAGAGCACACTAGTTCCTCATCGCTGAATTCACAAGGTTCAGTCGCAGATAACCTTTCTTTCGAATCATTATTCTGTCTGTCACCCGAACTCTCAGAATGCGTATACAAACATTTTTGTGAAATTGGTCTTTACTATTCCGCACTGAACAGAGCGACTACATCATTAATTCATTATTTCCGCCATAGACCCCCAGTAGCTGCTGTCGTTCGGTCGATTCATATTCATAACCGTTACCTTCGTTCGCTACAAAACCTTGATTCGCGATGGACTTGACAAGGATCACATTTTATTACCGGGCGACAATATTTACGTCAATACGATAAGTGTTTTGTGCACGATACCACTGTCATTGTGGTGTTTAATATCCAGCGCGCTGCACGATACTCCTAACGAAAATATAAGAAATGAGGAAAATATACGGGGATCCAAGAAAAACTCTCTAATATGTATGCTCTTATTTGAAATTGGATTATCAAACAAGTGCGAAACACAGTAGTGAAGCTACCAAGTTTTATATGCATTCAATTCTTATAAATTTCAACTCCTTGGCAACCAAGAAAACACATTAGAACATACAGAGGGGGATAGGTATATGGAATCAGTTGTCAAGATATCGAAGATATACATTGTCCAAAATCGACGAGCTATATGAAACCCCTTCAAGGAGTATTATCATTATTTATAGATAAGTTAGTAAACCTTATGGAAATATCATTTGAAGGGGTGGATACAGCGGGTAGATGGCAATAGTGATTTCTTTCCAAGTTTTTTTTTTTTTTTCATGGACGTCGTAGCTCGAATGCCATATTTTCTGGATCACTTATATACTCGATGCCAGAAGATGGCAATCAATTCAGAAAGAGAAGTGAAAGTTTCTGTCAATATCGTGTATCATTCATGTGTTGAAGATTATTTTTATGGCTGAAATTTCATTTCCTCCTCGAACTTTTATCTTCAACTCTATATTGAAGCCTCATTATCTTTTTTCGACATTTCAGTCAAACTGACAGACAGAACTCTGCACATATTTTCCCATTTACTCTACCCTTCTCAACCTCTCTTTATCTGCTACATTGAGAAAAGAATTCGCTCAGAGGTTAGACTTTAAGTATTCCATCTTGCTCATAAAGCAGTCCTCACTCTCTCAGGGCCAGTCCATTAGTTATAATGTCGATGATTTTTCCCTTCAGAGTAGGAAACTTTGTCGTGCATTGTCAACTATGTCGACATTATAATGCAGATGGCGTAACAAAGAACCTTCAAATCCTTTTTATGAAGGCATTGACTGAACTAAGGTGGCTATATACTGGTGTGTTTACTCCATATAAGAGATTGTCAGCAAATCAGACGACCGATATGGCCAGCTTGATCAAAAAATTGATGATGTAGGCGTAGTAGTACTGCAAAAAATCCGCCAGGTACCGGCACTCTTGCAGTGGAGATGACAGTCCTGTGTTGCCAAGTGGCCATGTCGTTGCGAATTCTGGTCCAGATCAGTAGAAACACAATGCAAATTTATTCCAACTGAGAAATTATTTTCAAACTACATGGAATAAATAAGGCATAAAGTTAAACACAAATTTGGCGCGTTTTGGTGTTTTCAATAACCTCACATATCCAATCCCGATAAATTCTCTACCCTTTTACAAAAACATCAGAATTGACAACAGCGTGTTCCATGGATCGAGTGATCACGAAAATTAATAGAAATTTTTGATAACCAGCGCTCCCTCATGGCCACTGATGAACTAACACGTCTTGTCCACAGGTTTGTCTTAAACAATATCGCAACATTAGAAACACCAGTATATAGACATCTTAGACTGAACTATGCTCTTATTAACTCATATGATCATAGAGTTAAAAGAAATACATCTTAGGTGACTGTTCCATGCATTCAAGGTAAAGCAGACGATTTTTGGTTTTGGTGGCATTAACACAGTAATGGCAATTTCCTTTCCTGTTCTATATATTATCCTGAGGTGGTACCTTAATGGACAGTTGCCTGTGGTTGGGCTCCATACCTAGAGGTTTTTCTACTTGACCCTTGAAGTTGTTCGGCTTTCTTTGGCAAAGGGACAATAAACCTTTATGTTCGATTCTTCCTTGATACTTCATTTCAGTTGAGTATCCGGCGACGAACTTACTCTTTCATGTGGCAAAAAAGGTTTCGGCCTAGGATGAGGGGTGTTGGATCCTTATCCTGGCACCTGCATGAAAATAACTCAGCCTTCGTTGATATGAATAAAGTTATTCCCAAAATGAATGCAGTCACAATTGACAAGGTCTACGCCTCTTATCCGAATCCTATTTACAAATCTCTCCTACTGTATCATCCAGGTAACTTATATAACTGCTGATATTCTATTATAATTGTCTACTGCCCCACTTTTAGCGTTTCATAGATGTTAGATTTTCTGATTCTGTCATTCCTGAACCTACTTTCACTGGAATCTGCACGAACACTATTAACACTCCAGAAAAAAGGATGCTTTCACAATCGAAAGGTGCTTGTATTCCGTTGAGAGGAAGGAAGGAAAGATGAGCTGGAAAGTTTCATATTGGAGTGAGTCGTGTCGAAAAAAAAATTTGGCCCGAATATGAAGAAGCAATTATATAACGTTAGCACTACATTCTGATGGCTGTGAAAGTAGAACGAAAAATCGCGATGATACTTCAGGACCGCTTTACAGTTCTTAACTTCCGTTCTGCGTGGAATTTGTTGCTGGCAATTCTGCCATTGGGTGTGTGTAACAACAGCTGTTCGAAAAACCCTACTCGCGTATATGTAACAAAAGCAGCCCTTATAACTGATAGAAAAAAAAAACATCATTTCGGGAAAAATATTGTCACGTCGAGCTTTTTTCATTCCTTTCACTGACATCACTTTCATCAAGAGATTCTGATTCTTGAAACGGGTTTTCATTGACTATGCCGTTTTCTCAACAAACTTTATATCACAGATCTAGTTATCTACAGAATCAACATGTTCGTTACAAGACTATCAATAAACGTTCAAAATGCTCGGGAGTTTGAGAATCCAACCGGAAACAAACATTTATTGCTGCAAGTCATTTTTTATGAGTTCGGATATGACATTTCGTATAAAGTTCAACAGGAATTTGTGCGACTATCATTATTGAACGTGTTTATGGAAAACAACCAAATGATGACTAATGAAAGCTACATTACGAACCTACAATAACGTACTCACCTGCAATGTAATTGATAAGGTAATTAGCTACAGAATGTTGTAGTTAAAATAATTTGATGTTCGATTCGTCGAATGTACGTAAATCATAGATGAATTTTTTCGTACCAGTCACGGAAGTTCTTTTTGTTGTATAATTACACACCAAAATAGGTGCATGTAGTACCTAATTACGAAACTCCAAAACATACAAATTCTATCCTTTTCGGGATGCTATGTTTTATTTTATTATGATACAGCAGCTGGAGAACAGATTTGAAAATGGAAGTACCGATTTTTTTCGAAATTGTATTGAGTATTGATTTCCTCTTCTTAAGATGAAAATTTCATCATGTTCAATAAAAATTTTTACTACTGCTGCATCTGAAATTTTCTATAGGAAATAATCACAAAATCAGACACGTTTTTGTTGTTCAATAGCATCTTCAAGCAAACCAATTCAATTATTTTTGAATAGAGCTCAAAAATGGCACGACACTTCGGACTCTAATTTCAGTTAAATAAAATACCTTCTGAGCGTACAACTCATCCAATTCATCTTGGCACAAACTCAGATACTCATCCAGTTGCACACTGGTTGTGTAGACCATGACGATGGAAAAAACACCTTTTAGGCATAGATTTCAACACAGTGAACACATATAATGGGTGTTTTTTGATCTTAGTATACTTCACAGAGATTTCTAGGCATATATGTTATTAGTTCTGTGCCAAGATGGATTGGATGAGCTGTACTCGAAAGGGTGTTTGATTAAGGGAGAGTATAATTCGATTTATTAAGATGCCCCTATCAATGTGACCATGGCTTTATAAAATAGAGAAAAATGAAATTTATTTTGACAGTTCCTTGACAATTCCTAACGTTATAGGAGTATTCGGCTCATGAGTATACTGCTATAGTTGGTCTATAATAAATGGCAGAAGTGCAGGTGAAAGGTGGGAAGGAGTTACAAACTCTGAGTTGAATTATTGATATTTGACCCAACTCTGTTGATCTTCAACGAACTAATTACATAAATAATCCAAAAGGAATACAGAATAGAGTTTTCTTTTCACTAACAAGTATAACACAATCATTAGTTACTGAACGTAATTTTTCTGTGACGGTGGAAGTAGATCAATTGATTAAGCTTCAGTTTAGAGAAACCTCAAATCGTTTGCTTTTCGTTACATAGAAATAAATATATGCCCCTTTTGATTTTGTAGATTTGGAAAAACTGGTTTTTCAGGAGAGTCTACATAGATTATTTTATTATGTTTGGGTTTAGAACAAATGCATAAAATCTTTCACGTCTGATGGTATTCGGTAGTATGATATAATTCCTTGAATTTCATTGGTGAAATTTCCTTTTTCGACAAAATTTCTCTCATTCGCAAAATGATTACAGAAAGTGCATAACACTCTATATTCTTTGAAATTATCCGGGGATTCTTAAGTTCATTCATTTTTCTCTCGAGTTCGAAAGTCCATTCTAGATTATCTTCAGTAATTTTGTGTTTTTGAAAAAATAAACGAAAAATATCACAATTATCCACCAATTTTATTGATTACAAGCCTTAATAGGCTACTCAAACATGTTTCAAGGAAATAGTCTCATCTTCAGTACTTGTTTCCTTTTACTAGAAAATATTGTCCATAGAGATAATGTTCCAGAATCCATGTACATAATTGAAGTTGGATGGAAAGATAACATTTCTTTTGTGTTGTTATCATTTAGGAAAATTGAAACTTCATGGAACTTGTTCTGAAAAAGGAGGCGTTGTGGCACCTGCAAAATTCTGGAAAGTTCTAGTTCAGCTTCCTTTTTTTCTATGAAATGTGAAAGTTTCTCCTAGAATTCATGTTCTTGGATCCTAGGAATATACTCATATGCTACATCTTCATATTCAACTTTATAAACAATGGTAACCGATTTCTTCATACACCCTTATCGCAAAGGTTTTGCTGATTTGTGTTTTTTCATTCAAGTCAACCTTCATTACCAGCTGGACCGTCTCGGTTACTCATCTTTCACGATAAATACGTGATCTGCAGTGATACCATCTTGGATCACACAGAAAAATTCGCACACAGAATTAATTCATACCACAAAACATATGTGCAGTAACGGTTTCAATGACTCACAGGAGTTAAACGAAATAACATATGCCTCTGCTCGTTTTTGCTGGATTGAAAGCACAAGCACGGTTTGCGGTCAAAAATGATTAATTATTGAAATATCTTAATTGGCAATTAGTAATTCGAAACGTGACAAAGATTCATGTCTATTTCAACTCATAACAAGCATATTTTTCATCACGAAATATGACGGCCCATCAAATGAATGTTATTAAAATATTTCAACTACAATGCACGTTATTATTTACTCAAGAGCGGTAATATGAAGTTATTATTTTTCTCATTGATATGTTCTGGTCGTGCGTTGCGGCATCCTAGGAGCATGTTGGATACAATTACAGATTACAAAAATGCTAATCACTGAGTTTGCTTGTGAAAATTGGAAAAAATCAATTTAGCACGTGGCTATCAAGGACAAATATTTTTTTTTTGTTCTTATAGACCGGTCGGTGGTGACAGATTTTTTGGAACAGTTTTTTATAAGCTATAGTAGTCAGGAACTTCTTGAAGCTAAAATAAATCGTAATCTGCACGAAAATTTACGTGCTGCGTGGTATTTTATGTTAAACCCGGAATTTCAACATTGATTTTGTTGGATGAAAATATCACTGGAAATATAATAAAACGTAAGACATACTGTTTCACGTAAAATCGGAAGTCCAACTTGTTTTTATACCACTTATATAAATGGTATAGAAAAATAGGAAGTTTTTTCCTCATTTCAGATGATGATTTCTAGCACCTATCAATTCATATTGTTTCAAATGATACAAGGCGACTTTAAACTAGCACAAATGAGTTGCAAAAAATACTCAGAGGCAGACACCCGCAGGGAAACAGTGTTTGAGTTTAAGCACACCCTGGAAAGGCAGACGTAAACCGCCAAAACCACCGCGCTCGTTCAACGTAACCGCCAGACGTCTACTGAAAGCAACTAGAGGCCTGTTTTACTTTGGTAGATCACAGGCCATACACATGATAAAAACATACGGCATTTGTATGATTCATCCTCATAGATTCAATGAAAAGAGACACAACCTTAATACATTCGTCAGAATAGCAACCACGACATCAAACGTATTCATCTCATTCATCACGCCTGAAAGAAAGTAAGGAAAGGTTTTGTAAACGTCTTACACTCACATCAGCGTGATCAGCACGTGGACAGCTACTCACTTTGAGGTTGGCTGTGAATCGAAGTTGTGATAGGTGTCAAACAACGAGTCGTTAGAGATGGGTAACGAACACCAACACAAAAAAAGTTTTGGTTCCGACTGAAGACGTTCTAGAACAAACGCACGGTCATTATTGGTGGACGTTTTGGCCAATCCAGCCACGTATCTACAAAAACCTAAACCAGCGAAACAAAAAGTGACAAAGGAGAATCCAGCAAAGGTGTGGATATCAGAAACTACGACAGGGCAAGCGTAGCTCACAGCTGGGCCTCATTACGCCTACTGATGTGACATGTCCCTTTGTACAAACCATAGTGGCAGTGAAAGGGTATAGTGGAATTCTTTTGCTGATTTTGGATGTCAGTTTTGTGACCATTTGATATTTGGGTCCACAGTTCATGAGTAGATGAAATATAGCATCCACATTTAGGTCTGGTTCATATATCTGGCTAACTCTTGTAGCGTTTTGCGGCCCTGACTCTTGCTCCAATAAAGAAAAAGGCAAACATTTTTTTGGCTGGCTCGGTGAGATGGTTGATGTGCTTGACACATTCATAAGCGATTGTGTCACATTGATTGCCCAGACACCAATCCTAGTAGGTCAGGTCTGTATAACAAATTCATCAACAGACTCGATACGGAAGGCCCAGGCGGGGGGGGGGAGAAACAAAAGAAACAACAAAGAAAAGGAATAAAAAAAGGTAGTCTTTGAAGAGAAAATGAGATGAGAATGAGAGAAGCGTATCGAAATCGGAAAAGAGGAAAAAAGGATAGTGGAATGAAAAATAGAGGGATTTTCGGAACAAGATTTTAACAAATGGTGAGAAGGGGTTGTTGAAATACAGAAGGTTTTTCTGAAGTGGAAGGAAGAAGTGGAATCAAATATCTAGGACCTAGAAAAGAAAGACCGATTATATTTTTTCGGTCTGGAATATGTACCGTCGATTCTCAGTCATAAAGCAGGTCGTAAGCACGAGGTCGTACAATAGATAAAAAAGTGCTAGTCCAAACATAGTACTGTAGGTTTAATACTCTTTCAGCTAATATAGTCCATCGCCGATAATTCAGTTAACTCTGAGGAATTCAACAAGATAAAATGAAAAAATGGAAAATATCAAAAGATAAAGCGTTGTTTGAAATAAGCACTGAGTATGCCTTACAAGTTTTCGACGCACAAGAATGTAATTAATTAAATCACCAACAAACTGCACACGTTTATCCAACAGGATATACTGAATCTGGGCCGCATGGTGCATTGTTTATCCATTCTGCGGATTTTATGGCCTTCCACTAGTGCCACTAGATCGTTATACAAATTTTTGTAGACGAGGAACGTCTGCAGGGGTCAAAATACTCGCGCACCGCACCCTCCTTTGTTTTTTGAAAGTGAAATCGAACACGAGATCAGATTATGTTAAATTTTGGTTTGTCATGTCGATCACGAGGAAGATTTTGGGCGGAATAATTTTAACAATACGTCGTCCGTGTTTAGATTGCAGGAGACGATATTTGAGGAATCGTTAATAAGACGAAAAATTCTTCAGAGATATTGTTCTCAAATTCGTGGGAATAAAATAATGTTCCAATACAAAGCCCTACATACATATATATATCGCAAATGAGTTCAATAGTCTACTCATGATCCATCTTGAAGAAAATGATTGAATCACTAATGGATGCATTATTACATCTTTTTGTTTTCATACCAGTAATCTATTTTATTACTCCACAGACTGATGTTTGTGGCTTGTAACTTGAACTTTTATGTAAAATATGTATTGTCGAGAAACGTCACAGAAACCTTGTTTTTTGTAATATCCATAGCCTTCGAAGTTTTTCTCTGTAATGTTCATTTGTTGAGATAGATTACCGTATCATACCGATATTATTACCAGGGTTAATATAATAAGTGGTATGATTATTACTGATAATTTTTTGGAATATTAATGAATTGCAATCCCAAAGCTGAAAATACAACGAGTCCGCAGGACGAGTTGTATTTTCTTGCATTGGGATTGCCAATGAATTGATATTCCAAAAAATTATAGGCTATTAATCATACCACGAATTATATTTAGGACGACAATATAACCCCTGTTTGAGCAAAAATTGTTGAATTGCCTGGTAATTGATTCTTTATTTCTGGCCGTATTCAAGGGAATACTCTTTTCCACTGCTTCATCTATGATACCAATCGCCATTTGTCCCCAACGATCGCTCATATTGATTAAGAAATATAACTAATCAAAACACATAGATTTGACGTTTATAATTTAAATCATTATTTTCACTTGACAGCTAGTAAAACAAAAACTAAGCAGGTTTATCACCGTGAAAATACAGCGACAAGCTATATTTTCACTGTAATTCGGATTCTATTGGCTGAATTTCAAAATTTGAAATAGACTGATTGGTTGTTAAGCAAGGAGATATATTGTCGATAAAATACTATTGACCATGACGCCCTATAGGGCGTATCAAGCGGGCATACCGCCATATATTCAAAGTGGACAATTATTAAGAGTTTCTATGCATCATAGTCATGAATGAATGTTTGAAAATTACAGACAAGTCACAATATCTCGGACCAATGACCTAAGACATTGTAAATTGTTGCAATCGGAAATAACATGTCCATTATGACTCAGTACGTGAATATCTATTATATACTACCATCAGTTTCTGATGAGCAAAGAACATTTCATCATATGGTTTGAAACTAATACATCTAAGTCAATGATTAAACTAAGAAAATCATCAAAATGCAAGAAACCATTCAGTAATAGAATCTAATGAATTTTCGCAAATAATGGAATAGCATCTCTATCATTTATTTAATTTCTTGATTACCAGCGAAAATGAATAATATGTTTCATCATGATTCGGTGATGGCTCCCCTGAATGGAAGTGATTTTGCAGTTTCTGACGATTTTCCTTCAAACCAGTTTTTAGAAGTGTACTTCGTTGTGGGAGTGTTAATTTCAATAAAAATCAGTTTTGTATACGCAATGAAAACTTTGTGAAATTTTAACTTTTCTACAAATAATACGTGTCTATCAAAAAAAGAGATGAATAAATTGAAAAACCTATGTTAGCTACACAATTTCAATTACATTTCACGGATATAGAGATATCCATCATGATTCATTCAAAAGATCAGAATTGAAATTTTTTATAGGATAATCATTAGTTCTACGGTTTTCTCATCTCACTACTACTCACTAATAATTCCTGCAAACCTCAATTCACCTAAATTATGGTGGTATTGTTGGTGAACCATGATTTTCTTAATAATTCTTACTGATGTATTGAGAATAGTCAGGACATTATACAGTCTTTTAAACCTTGTAATGCAGTAACAAATACCAGAAATAACAAAAATATCTGTTCAATTCATTCTAATATCAAAGGTGTTGTGAACCATGTGAGTCGTCATTCTCTGTGAGATCTACATCTGATATCATTCTCAGTAGGATCAATGCATTCTTCAACTTGGGTAGATTTATTGTTTTTTTGCTCCCTCCTCTGCAAAAATAAGCAAATATGGTATTCAATGTGGGCGTTTGAAAATATATGTGCGATACTTTTACTTCTCGAGTTGTAGTAACAACGGTAGACAATGACTCAAGGTATGAATGAGTCTGCCCACGCTTTATTTTACTTGAAAAAATTGGCATTTCTGAGAAGTTCTATGATTAAACTGGAGTCCACCTGAGTGACTCACCTATTCATTATTGCCGTGATATTAATGATGTGGCGAGAATTGATCAGTCAAGGTCAGTGTTACTACGAAAGGATTGGCTGGTATTTTACTTATAAGTTCGTATCACTTTCTCTAGATTGAACCCAAAAATTGAATGTAGGCATTTGGGTTGGGTGGGTCATATTTATAGATCATATTTATAGATCAGATTAAAGGTATTTTTTCAATGACCCGTTGTGTTTTCGTAGTAACTGTTTCAAATAATCAACAGATAAAAATTTTTCAGGCTTTGGGAAACATATTTTGTTGAAATGTTTCATATCTGATTATGGGTCAACTAGAATTTCACTAGTAGGGTTGATGCTGATATAGAGCAAATGTTGTCCCATAATCGTTATTATCTTCACAAGGTTGAAACAGAACTGTTGATTTCTTCATCAATATTGGATCCATTTGTGTAAATGGTCGTGAAACATAACTGATACATGATTGGATACCAAATGAAGTTCAAAAAATTCTTTAGCTCAACATAGAAGTGTGAAATTCATAAATGAATTGACGATTGATGTTGATTTCAAGCTGTCTGCGATCTCTACTAAGCTATTGAAATTAGCGTTGCAATGGTGATTTGTTCATTTTGTTGTATTGGATTAACTTTGATATCTTGAAATTAATCCCAACTGCAACTGTCGAAAAAATTAAATCTCAGACGAAAATCACGAACTGAATTACAGACGATAAGTGTCAGCATAGGATTCTTTGCAAAAGGAATTCCAGCTCTGTTTCTGGTGTCTGGAATGCTTTTTAATTATTGGGAAGGGCACACATGCAGACCGGTTTCGAGCTCCTTATCTTACTTCAAACGGTTCTAGATGAAATAGTATACCATCTTTATATTAATCGCATATATTCCCACTACGTAAAAATACCAGAAATCTATTTTATATTTTGCTATTGCGTCTAAATTGAAATTATTGACATCATTTCACTGTGTCCGATATTTTTATTAGTTTTTGCGTCAAATGAAATTATATAATTCTGTTACGTGAACTCTTTCATTTTCGTGAACATTCTATTATCCTGTGCATGAATACCCAATTAGTTTTTGATCAATTTTTGTGGTTCACCCAACTGTGTCTTCACTTTCAATAAACCTATTATCATGTAATCGATTACAATGAAAAGTAGTATTTATACTGATTGTGAAAATAGTGAAAATGATACCAATCACTTCTTTATTATACTTCATTTGATGAAATGAAGGGCTTTATTTAGAACAGTAGATTTTCCACTTATGGCCAGGGAATGAATCAATATACTCTGATGCTTTCTTGTAGAAAAGCAAAAATAACCATTTCATCACAGACTTTATGGGTTATATTTCCTCGCAGAATGAATATCAAGACAAGCTAGGTAGTTGAATTCCATAAGGTTTGTTTTGGTTTCTACTGGAGACGGTTCTAAAACATTATTCCTAAATTTATTGGGGTACAGCTAGCATAAACCTTTCCAACTCACAACTTCATAAAATACTTCGAACCGTTTTAGAACCGTCAGAAGCAAAACAAACCTATAGGATATATGGAAATTCACAAGTTTTAAGGAATATACCGTTGTTTACTATATATGAAAAATCTTATCGGGATTACCTGAACACCATATGAAGTTTGTTTTATTCTATAGTACGTCACGGCTTTTATATATTGTATCAGACCAGTGTAGTGATGTAATCTTCTCAATGGTTATTTATTGCTACCCCCTTATAATTTCGATCTGTTTGAATCCATCTGTTATATTGAGAACGTTAATGCAAAATAAAATGCATGGAGCCCAAAAACTAACAACATTCCATCCTGCGAATTCAATCGTTTACTACAAGAATCTCTAAAAGCTTATAAATGACAAATTCAATTGTGCAAGTTAGCCGATGATTATTGTAATATATCGTAATCTGGAAGGAAATTGTAATAATCTTGTACAAATATTTAAATAAACATTGCACTCATAAATAGAAAATGATTCAACAGAACTATAAAAGTTATACGAATTGTAAAAGTGTATATAAATAATGTTGTACTTTTATCTATTATGCGAAATAATAAATTTGTAAATTATTGAAAGAATCGTCGACACCCAATTCGGGGAAATAATATCAAAATTCAAAGTATTCATAGTATTTTCGAAATGAATCGAATCAAAAATATAGAGTGTCTTTCAAATGATGACATTGTAGTGTGTAAAATATTGTTGTGACTGCAAGGTGCGAAGCATGTGTAGTGAGCAGGACAATATTTTACATGTATCTGTCAATATTTCGCCCGAAATCTTCTGGATGATAGCAACTCGAAAGAGATCATGTTTCAAATTACAAATTGATTTTTTTTTTATTCCAGCGATATCTATAATATCCAAATACATTTTTTTTTGATTGATTAATTTCAAGTACTACGTTACAGATATTATATATTGAATTTTCCTATGTTTTTTTTGAATGTTTTTATTTTTATCTTACAGTTGTATCTCTCCCAATATGGATACATCGCGCCTTCCAGAGGAAATTCCAGTCATCTTATGGACGAGAGTACGTATAGGAAAGCGATCGAAGATTTCCAAGCTTTCGCTGGCCTAGAAGTTACTGGTATGTATATCTCCGTCTCTAAAACACTATTAAGCAAATAAAAATAACATCGACCTAAAGATTGGGCTGAACAAAAAAATCGTTTTGCCCTAATATGCTGCGATGGACATACCATCATATTCATAATAATGAGAGTACATGCTCCTCTATAGTTCCAGATGGGTTTTCAAAGACAGAAGTTACCTGTTTTCTGTCTGATTGAAAGGAATTTTGAGGGTCATCAAATGTCACTTTGCTCAGAATGTCATAAGTTCTTGTGGGAAAATCCAAAAAATATTTTCGTGAATACACTTTGTCTAATTGAAATTTTTTTGACAGAAGTATGCACTTGAAGTCAGGATTCACATCACATGATACCTCATAGACGTGATCAGTAGACTATATAGTATTAAATGTAAAGTATGCAAGGCAATTTGAATATGCTAAATGTTCAGTTGTGAGTAACATGAAGCTCAATAAAACTCAAAGCTTGGAGAATTAGACCATCATTATCATTCAAAGCTCTTTGAACCCTACAGTCGGATATTGCAACGCATAAAAAAATCTGTTAAGATTTCAGATTGCATTTGTCGCAAAGAAACTCTGTTGATTGGAGAAGTTCAAACAGAAATTATGTCGTTCATGTTGCTTCTGCTACTGAACATTTACGCACGTAACCGAATATATTTTCAAGAGGAAAAACTAGAGAATACTATTACGATATGGTTTCCGACCTCCTAGGTCCTGATTACCCCCCTACAAATGAAATACCCTTCATATATGTTTTAATATATCGAATCAGCCATAGAGTATTTATTTATTCACACAATTTATCGGTGATATGGTTTTTCAATAACACATAGGTTAAGGTAACCAGCATAGCACCGGAATCCCGTTTTTTACATTTTATCAGTCACCTTCATGTTCAATGAAAATTTCGGAATATGGGTATCCCGTTGAGACCATGCATAAAAACAACAAAGAATATGTTATATTAGGCAATCATTCGACATGAGTCAATTCCGTTAGAAGAATTCAAGAGAATTTGATTTTTTTTCTAGGGGAACTTGACAGCGAGACACAAAAAACGATGGTCCTGCCTAGATGTGGTGTTAAAGACAAAGTAGGAACTGGAGACAATAGAGCGAAGAGATATGCGTTGCAAGGTGAGTCAGAGATTATTTTTTTTGAATTACACTTTCAGAGACAATCTGAATATCAACCGTGATTCAATGAAGAGAGGTTACGTTTTTCTTCGTAAAAGGAGTAGATATTTGAAGGGAGAAACCGAAAAGTATGAAATTATTTTCATACTTTCATTTTCATGAAATATGTACTGCATTTCTTGGTTTGAGAATGAAAGCTATGAAAGTTTAAATCTTCATCACCGTGGCTTCTGCTACAAGGTCTGAAATAATGACCTACTTGCCTGGCATTCAATTTCATGGCAACAATGGATACAAAACATGACAAAAATAATTTCAGAAATATAATTTGTCACTTCGACTTTTTATCGCGTTTATTGAAAAAATGACAGCATTGAGGAGCATACAGGATCAAGAACTCTGTAAACCTTGAGATCAGACGAACATCCCAAATAAGCGGTCCTCTGAGCAGAATCTTATGGATTTCTCACATGAGGTGGTGATGAGAAAGATCTCTTCTTGTGATAGTGAATGAGCTATAACACGAAGAAAACATTCTATTGAAAAAAAGTGTGGTTAATTTGTTAGCTCTTAGATGCCATCGGATCAAATACCGTGCATCTTGATTGATAATAATCTTATCCAGAGAATGGGTAACATTCATGAGATAGATTAGACCATCTTCGTTCTTGAATAAAGCTCCTTGTTCAGTGATCAACATCAGTAGGTGTGTCTGAAGGTCACACTGTCACCCAAATTTTGAATTCGGTTGCTCGATATTACAATCTTCGGTTCATGGGATTCTCCAATGCTACTCAAATCATTACAAACTTCTACTACTATGTTCTGATGAAGTTTTAATTGAGGATAATTCTGAAATGATCCACCCAGCTCTTTTGAAATAAAATAATAAATAATAATAAATAATTTTTTCATTATTCACCGGGTATGCAAATACAGGTAAATAAATGGCTGCTGATTCAGAAAAAAGATGCATCTCATTTCTGTTTTTCCACCAGAGCTCACCGAGATATAAAAATACACTTTCATTACGGCAACCTAAAGTAAATGTTTATTGAAATTGTTTGGAGACGCAAGCAGAGTACACAAGGAAGGAAGTGCATATAAGTGAGAACAGATGAACAAAACTAGGCAAAAGACTAGTGAAAGTAGATTAAATAAAAATGTAGAAGAAAAGTTTAAAATAATATTAATCTAAGTGATGAAAAAAAAACTAAATAAAAATCTGAAGAAAAATTGACAAACTAGCTTTCTATAGAAATTTCTATAGTTGCTCATCTGGATTATGAGTCCATCCATCCATTTCCAAAAAATCGAGAAACGTTATTATCTTTCTAGTATTTTTCCATATGATGAACATTACTGTAGATCAGAAAATGTGTATACTATCATTTATGTCAGTTTACATTATGTGTTAGGGTTGTTCTGGTAACATAGTGACCAGTCAATAAAGATTTGGATTGAAATGTTTTTGAGTTTGAACTTTCTTATTACTCAAACTAAATAATAAAAATAGCAATCACAAGATGAATCGTTGAAGCATCTTCACTCTCTAGAAGAAATGATGCCGTATTTCGTGAAAAATGAAACATGAGATTCAGAAATTCCATAAACCTCCCACGACTGCTAGAATTGACATAATATAAACCTACAAAAACCGGAGATTGAATTGTATAATACGTGTGTTTGAAGTACCGAGAAGAATGACCTATTAGTTTAATACACCAAACTCGGTGAAGCATGTTTCCTGAGGTGGTACAATCACTATATCGGTGCACTAACCGTATGGTATTTCCTCTAAAAAAGTTATCGAAATACATTTCCATCAATAATTTGGTTCTGTAATTTTCTTCGATTACCGACACGAGATTGCGAATTCTCAATGTCAAAAGCAGTGAAGTGAGTAGAATCAACATATTCGAATACATATTTTCCGGTGATGGGTTTGAATAGATTATTGAACAAACAAACAAATGAATTTACATCCCTGGTTATTGGTGGTTCCATGTGTGCATCATCAGAAGCTGACGAGATAAATCCTGTACTTTTAATATTACATCTTTCTCTTCATCAATTGGAAATTAGAGTTGAAATCGTTAACGTCCGTGGTTGAGTTCAGATAAAAGTATAGCTAACAAAACTCGGGCGGAGCAGAATCAAAGAAATTCCACTATTGCTTATCATTGAGGTGAAACTGACTACATTTCTGCGGTTTGAAGTCATTTATACTCCACAAATGTTGTTTTCATAGTGAATAGTCCACATGTCACAGTGGAGAAAATAATACAGTCTCATACATATCTCTTGATCGGAGAAGGTGACATGTGTTACATTCTTGTATTCATCAATTTATTGATTGATTTCTTCACCATTGATGACAATTTCATTCGTCTTTAATACATTGGTTTGATGTTGACAGTAATGATCATTCAAATCATTGTACCTTTCGGAAATGTCGTATTGGTATGAGTCATTATGCTTAGTCAACCTCATTAACAAAGCATGAATGAATACTTCCAACACCTGTAATAGTGAATGGTTTTCGATAGTAAATAATTTAAATAATTTTCAGACATTAATGAATAATGGGTCTGAACGATGAAAAAAATTTGAAACGTCACTACTTGTTACATATTTATCTGCGTGTATTTGCCTTTCAATTAGTGTAGAGAAAATAATTTCTATATACCTACACCATCCATATACTAGAATTCAAAAACATTCGAAGTAACTGATTATGGTGAACACATGAAAGGATAATATATTGGAAATATATTCATACGCGGAATTTCAATTCAATACAAAATTTCGAGTACTATTTTCTTCCTAGGAGACTTCACACTCCTATTAATGAAAAATGGTTAATAAAAAATTGATTCGTTGCCGTTCTGTTGCTATTTTGAATATATATGACATAACATGTAAATTGCTTTCGAAAGTGATCATTATTGCCCTCAAGTCCTCATTGAAGACATCTTTCCATTTATATCGATATTTTGATTGAAATTTCATCTCTAATACATTTCTGGATATAAAATGAATGAAAATACAGTAGCACAAAAATTAATAATCAATTTAATTCCATAATACGCAATATGAATATTGTAGAATTCCCATGGAACATAATGTTTTTTAAAATCCGATTCTAATGATTTTCACATCTTATTCTAGAGAAAGCTCTCAATTGAAGAAGAATTATGATTAAATAAAATGTTCGAAGTTGAAAATATATTGGTTCTATGACCTGTTTCAAGAGATGATGATCGGGGTGTATAAACATAAATTTTTTGGTATATTAAAAAAAAAATTGAATGTAGTTGGATGTAGTTTTGTTAATTTTAGTGCTTTTTTTGGGGAGGGGGGTAACCGTTACGTTCACGAACAGTTTGTTAGCTCTATAATTGAAACCTTCAGCTTGAAAGTAACTTTGATTGATTTGATGATCCTGATGTCACTAATAACGGGTTCATTTTGCACAGGAAGTAGATGGAAGGTCAAAGACCTCACGTACAAAATATCCAAATATCCCAGCAAGCTCAAACGCGCAGAAGTAGACAAGGAAGTCCAAAGGGCTTTCGACGTATGGACGGGCTACACTGATCTCACATTCACACCGAAAAGTGGACAGGTCCACATCGAAATCAGATTTGAATACGGCGAACATGGTGATGGTGATCCATTCGACGGACCTGGAGGCACCTTGGCCCATGCTTATTTCCCCGTAAGTATACAGTGTGTCCCAGCTGAAAGTTGTCACCCAACCACCCAACTCATCTCCAGAATCGTATCCAAAACTGAAGAAAACTCAAGACTTGTTCACATTCATTCTAAGGAAAACTATTTCACCAAAAATGCCATCATTGTGGCATCAGATCCCTAAAAATGTATAATTCATATTCGTCAAATATAGAATCAATCTTGTTTCCGGTTTGTTCCTGCTTTCGAAAGGAGTGGGATATTAAAAATTCCTTGCCACAACTATCTGAAACTGAAATTAATAACGTAATGACATATTATTATATTGTATCAAAATCATCGATATTTCAATTTATTCAAATGAAATTGCTTCGTAGTAGAGAGAAATGAAAGAAGAAAAAGAAAGTGACCTCTCATCATCATTTATACCGTTATTGCTCGGTTTGGAAGCAAAGCTTTCAACCAATAAGCTAGGCAGCTAATTTACGTTTTCTCGAATTATGAAGTACTGCTTGTATAAGACGACAAAAATCTTCTATTCCAGTATTCAAATATTTATTTTTGTTTCCCAACGAATAGTAAATGCAGTTTATGAATTTATAAATTTGCTGCCGACAACACTTGTTCTCAGAGATATTTTGTTTTGAAATATCAACAGCAGAAGAATTTCTACTCAATAATTTTGCGACTAAGAAGTGAAATTATCCATTTGACTTGGATTGTTGCCATAGCAATTGGTCTATACTCAAACGTTTCATTGGCTCAAATTCCCAGTTATAAAACTTTCATCACTATACAATAGAAGTGTAGTAGCAAAAAAAAGAATTCTGCTGAGGATTTCATTACATAGCGAAATAATACATGGTTTTAGATTAGGAGATATACCACTCAAATAATAACAAAGTCACCAATGGTACATGCACATTTAGAAATCTAGATGAAGCTCACTACAGAGAACATTGTCGAGAAGTATGGAATACTACCTGTATCGTCTTCGTTAATTTTCACTCAGTAATTGAAATCCGTGAAAATGAAGAGAAGCCTAGGGGTAAATTCGAGTTTATGATTCTCATAAGTGGGGAGCTGAGTAGTTCAGACCACCTTGATCTTGATAATCAGTGCCTGAGAAGAAATTATTCAGCCTGAAATTAATTGACGAATCGCCACTCAATATGATAACTTTGAAAAGCCATCAATTCAAGAATAAAATTGAACTTCTACTTTCTTGTTCTTTCAAGAGCATCAATGAAAATATGGGGACACCGCTTCCAACTCTCAACCAACATTTCATAACTCCATCCCATCATCCTGCACAGGAAGTTTATTGTTTGCTTGATTGTGGTTGACAATGATCCTTGCTGAATGGCAATGGATCGGATTTCCATTGCCTATACAGGGTGTAACTGAATAAGTGTAAAAAACATATAAGGAGGTGATTCCTCATCGAAAAAAAGATAGGATCTTTCATATAAAGATACAACTTCATTGGAGCATCTCTTATTAAGAAACAACCCATTGAAGGGGGTACATAAAATTTGTATAACAATTTTTTTCAGCGTCATACCAATTTAATAGTCACTATCGCTAATAGCGACCTCCTACTAGATAGATTAGTTTCGTATTTTCGCATTTATGAGGATGTATCTCTGTAGTTGTTAGTAAAATAATTTTTTTGCTGCCAACTGGTTCATTATGGGCAGAAAACCCAAGAGACATTTTTTGTTTAGAATGAAACGGGCTATCGGAAATAATTGGTAAACAAATAATAAGAAAAAAGTTACATTGGAAATAAATTTGAGGGGTTGCGTTTTCCACACCTTAAAACCATGGGGTAAACCAAATAAACAACTGGCTGAGTGTCTTTTTGATAGTACAAAACGTCAGGTTAATTTCAATATTGTAACTTTTTCAGTGCTCGTGAAAAAAATTTTTATACAAATTTTATGTACCCCCTTCCAGGGGCTGTATCTTAACAAGGGATGCTCCAATGACGTTTCTTTTTATGAATGATCCTATCTTTTTTTCGATGAGGAATCACCTCCTCAAATGTTTTATACTTTTTCAGTTACACCCTGTACATATAAGATATGTCATTCATTTTTAATAATTGTAAAAGTCTCTCTCTCTCTCTCTATATATATATTGGATAGAAAACACATGCAAATGATTTATTTTTCTCTAGTCCAATCTCAATTAAATTATGGTATTTTATCATGGGGGGGGAGGGGTTGACCAAATATATCTTAAGCCTTTGAAAATATTACAAAAGTGGTTTTTGAAAATCATATTTAATAAAAACCTAAGATATTCTTCTGATAAATTATATTCTGACTGTAAAATAATGGATATTAAGCAATTATTCAGTTTCAAGATACTCACTTATATATTTTCTCATATATATATATATATATATATATATATATATATTATCAACTCTATTGAAACCAGTTGCTGAGGAAGAAAGGATAAAAGTACGACAGATATTCGAATGAAAACAAAAGGTTGAAATGGTCGAAAATGTAGCTAAAGGTTCAATTGATCAAAAAAAATGATGTGACA
Organism: Zygogramma bicolorata; assembly: GCA_032362365.1. Lineage (NCBI taxonomy): Eukaryota > Metazoa > Arthropoda > Insecta > Coleoptera > Chrysomelidae > Zygogramma > Zygogramma bicolorata. Next base: position 201,886 of record JAVJAQ010001669.1, on the reverse strand, counting down.
AAAAATTGAGATAATGAATATGAAATATCAGTCAAAAATGGTAAATGAAGGAACAAATAAAATAATATTGTGACAAGAAAATTGAGATATCGAATGTGAAATATTAGTTAAAAAAAAATAATAAAGAAATAAGTGACATATTATTTATAAATGTTGGAACCAAGTTTCAAGTTGAGTGTACTCAAGACGTTTCGATTTCTGGTATCCGCAGTCGTCTTCGGGTGATGACTGTCATCAATTTTTTTACTGATATTTCACATTTCTAATCTCAATTTTTTGGTCACAATATTGTTTCATTTATTTTTTTATTTACTTCATTTGACTGATATTTCATATTCGATATCTCAATTTTTTGTCACAACAATATTTTCTTTGATTAATCAAAAATTTCATTTTTATTTTCGACCAAAAAATCCATTTCAACTTTTCGTTTGGATTTGATTACCTCATTTGACTCGTATTTTTATCGTTTCGTCCTTTGCAACAGCTTTCAATATTGACAATGGAAGTCCGAACCATTACCATTCAGGAATTTTATTCTTATTCCTGTTCCACCCTCTGTCATCCCGTTTGAGCACTTCAATTCTTGACGTTATACAATTTCATATCGCTCCTAATATTTTAACTTAACAGGGTGCGTGTTTTCAAATCACAATTATTATTTATTAATATTTTCAATTGTGTTGTAAATGACATGCTGCAAGCATGAATACTCTATTCAACGTAGTTGAATGAAAATACTTACCTAATTTGGATCAACCTGTAAAGATTCATGACACATATCGGTTTTTAGTCTATTACATTGTCGAAATAAACTACATCTACCAGCAGTGGGACTCTGATGAATAGAAATGTCTCATAGAATCGAAAAATGACGCCAGCATCGAAATCTCGGCACTCTGATTCCTGTCCTAGAAACGCTTCGATACGAAAATATTCATCCAATTGGACTCTGATGAATAGACCTATTAATATTTTCGTGTCGAAGTGTTTCTAGGATAGGAATCAGAGTACCGAAATTTCGATTCTGACGTCATTTTGACGTAATTTTTCAATTCTATGATACATTCCTATTCATCAGAGTCCCACCACTAATATAATGATCCGACACCTGACTGTCTCCACACCATATCACCATGACCACAATTTTATAACATTCCCAGGTGTTTGGAGGCGATGCCCACTTCGACGCTTCAGAGAACTGGTCCATAAACAGCTACAAAGGAACGAACCTTTTCCAAGTGGCAGCCCACGAGTTCGGACATTCCCTAGGTCTAAGCCACTCTGACGTCAGACAAGCGCTCATGGCGCCCTTCTACAGGGGCTACGACCCCGTTTTCGAACTGGACACCGACGACATCGAAGGCATCCAGGCCCTCTACGGCAAGAAGACCACCAAGACCAGTCCGAGGTTCGGCGACGATGACGACCAAGATGGCGGCTACGACGAAAGTCACAAGAACCCGAGCAAGACCCCCGGCAAGAATACTCCTTCGGTGGATCAGAGCTTGTGCTCTGATCCCTCCTTCGATACCATCTTCAATTCTGCGGAAGGGTACACTTACGTGTTCAAGGGAGATAAATATTGGATGCTTACGGATGATAGTGTGGCGGCAGGATACCCGAAGCTGATTTCTAGCAACTGGATCGGGCTACCGAGCAACATAGATGCGGCTTTCACTTACAAGAACGGAAAGACTTACTTCTTCAAGGGGTCCAAGTACTGGAGGTAGGTTTGTTATGGTGTAGCGTTAGCACAGCTTTCAACACATATTCATCACTGTTTCCCAAAATCATCGTCTACTTTACATCATTTCAATCTGAAAGTTATAATTTTTCTTGGAACCTAGCATTTTTATATTCGGTCGAATAGTTATGAAACCAGAATATGGTTGCTCAAACTCAGATATTACATATCGTATGAATTACAGCGGTCCAATCAATGTCAAATACACAAGTAACCTCAGGCAAGCTCAAGAGGCTGTTGTTTTGTGGTTTATGACACCAGCTCATCTCGAAAACAGCTAGTAGAATGAAAATCAGAAGCCACAACTGATGGCTATTTGTATTTGTTTACAAGTGTCAGTAAAGAAACAAAGGTTATCCACCTTTTTCTTTGATCAATAGGACAATCGAAACACATCATCATCATTGCACTTTATATATTGTAACTTTTTTTTCACTTTTAAACGACCATTTTTTGCTCCACGAGATATTTATTGAAAGCACTGTGAGATTTCCTTGAATAACCATCGTTCTTTCCTTCTTAGGCCCGGTTTCACCAACTACTTTGATCTGGATTATCTTGCTTGCTGGAATTTCTGAACGCAAAAATGGGTACAAATATTCCAGTTAGCAAGATGATCCAGATTAAAGTCGTTGGTGAAACCGGCCTTAGCAGTTTTTTTTTAATTATCATTCCTGGTCTTACAAATTTGATAGGATGAGTCAGTAATGTTCGTCACGAACAATAAAAAATTTGTACACACACAATACAGACAGCCTCGAAAGTCAGTGAAGGAACATTCATCCAAATTATGAGATACAACTGTATAATCTTCTTTCAGGTTGAAGAATGAGCTGTTGTTCATTAGGATGTTGAGAAATGCTCAACGCCCTGTCAAATAAGTCAAATCTGATATTTTCTGGAATCACTTGTAGTTAGACATGTTTCGTTTACTCACATATTTTGTGGTCGGATGTGCTTAGACTGAAACTAAGTCCAACAAAGAAATAGTCTGAGAGCTTGTGACAAAAGCTGCAGCAGTGTTTGTAAAGACTCAAATTTGAGTCAATCAGTGGAACACCTAGTAGTGACGCATACTGAAATATGTCAAAATCTACACTCTGCGAGTGTTTTGTAGTATTCAAACAACTAGTAGGAAACATGACAAGCTGGTGAGAGATCAAAGTAACGGAACGAAGTGAACAAAGAATAAAACGAAAAAATATCAGTTTAAAAATTTAATCATGATGGAAATATTTATTATTGCCGCGAAGATCTCGTTCGGTGAGCTTAAGTTGGTCCATTTTTCGGATATGTAGTACTTGCACAGCGATAGTGGGATCGGAACAAAGAAGACATTATGGTTGAAAATTTATTCGCTGTTGCATTATTATATACAGGGCTATAAAGTGTTGACTTTCTACACAAGGATGAAAGAAAAACTAATTACATTTCATTTTATTGAAACAGACAGAGTAGAGGTTTGTTCGAAGTACGAATCGTTGTGCTGCCGCCAGGTATTTTACTACCTGACCTTATAAAGTAGTACTGACACATGCATACCCTCAATACCCCATCATTAAGGGATATAGACCATTATGAGAATGTTGAAGTTTTTTCGGGAGATCTCAAACTATCACTAATATATGACAGTTGAAACGCCTGCACTATTTAACAAGTCAGATGCAAACAATCTTCAACCACAACACGACGTGAACGATGTACTCTTATAAATAATTTTAGATATATGTTGGGAAAGTTGATGTTTATTCATTCGAAATAGAAACTACATTTTTTCGGTATATTAGCGGACTATTAACGCTCTCATAAACTAGTTCAGTAACGAATAAGGTGGTTGGTCTTGATAGCTTAGGAATATTGTATATGAATGAATATTTATTCCAAACTTTGAAAAGAGAGTGACGATTCCAGAAAACAGATTCAAACAGTTGTAAAGACCTCAATGCTCAAATTTACTCATTAGTAAACGAGAGATAAGTCTAAGTTATTTTTTCAATTTTAATTCAAGAATATGACTCACACCATCATTGTTCCAATATTTTGCTTTGCAAAAACGCGACGTGTCGACAAAAATGGTGATATAACCTTCGAATAAATGTGAAGGTATTTTTAATTTATATTATCATTTTTATCATTAGTGCCTAGAACTGAATCTCGTACTACTCCATCAACATTTTTTGAAAGCACGCCAGTATCACTGTTCTGATTTGGTAAATTAAATAGACCAAAATAACACCATATACTACCAAAATATATTATTCATTTGGTATTCTATGGTCTTCAGGTATAAGGGTCGGAGAGTTGATGGACTATATCCCAAAGAAATTTCTGAGGGTTTCACTGGAATTCCTGATGATTTGGATGCAGCTATGGTTTGGAGCGGCAACGGAAAAATCTACTTCTACAAGGGCAGCAAATTCTGGAGGTTCGACCCCTCTCAGAGACCGCCAGTCAAGAGCACCTATCCCAAACCTATTTCTAACTGGGATGGTGTTCCAAACAATCTCAATGCAGCTTTCCAATGGACGAATGGATATACGTACTTCTTCAAAGATAATGCGTACTACAGGTGAGTACCATTTTCTACTGGTGACGGAATGAAACAGAGGACTGAACTACGGACAAAAAAAAAGAATGGGAGACATTTATCGATATGGTCGAATGGTGTTGACTTCTCATTAAAGTAAATTCTTGCAAATATAAAAAATACATCGGTTTCAGTAGCTATTTGAGGCTCCATATTTGTTTTATATTTTCAGGAACTTACTCAACCTATGAAAAAAATATTTGATGGAAAAGAAACATCGATAGGCTTATATAAGTCATTCCACTTTCCAATTCCATTCTCCGTATAGTCAAATGGAGATTTTCGATTCCTTTATATTGTGGTTAGACTTTCAGTATTTTCTGGCAACAATAAGAAATCTATCTATAGATTTCGGTAGCTATCAATGGTTATATAGTACTTTCATACTTTCAAGAAAGCAGCAGAGCATATATTTTTTTAGATTCGCTTTTCTTCCAAGATTAGATATTATTGATTTAACTTCTTCCACACATTGATACATTTTTTCCTTATATTATACGAAATATATTCACTAGTTAGGGACTATGACAGTAAAATCAGTTTTGAGGTAACTTCAAAAATAGGCAGAATTGAAATAACCGAAGATGGTTATAGTAACGAGAGAGATGTAGCTTGTAAAATGAAATTCTGATAATTCTAAGATTCTAAACGATATTCATTTCTATTCTAATTTTTGGTCTAGTGCTAATACTTCTTTCATAATTTCTTTTATAACTCAGGCAATTTAACAATCGAACAATTCAGTCAAAATACCTCTTATTTCAGTGTTGGGTCATGACAAGTCCAGAATATATGTACATTTATTTCCTTATCGGTATTTATAGTATTTTTTTTCCTTTGGAGGTTTAGTTTTCCCCTTGCCAAAAATTTCCTTATAGGCCTAAAAGAGTTCTATGAATATTCTGCCATTCATGAACAAGAAAATGCATTATATTTTTCGTTTATTGGGCTTGTTATTGTCTCAATGATTTCTAGTGCAACTCTAGATGATTATATTCCAAAATTACGAAGTAGAACTATGTGGTTTCCTCATTTCCCAGAAGAGAGTTTCGAGTACTTATTGTTTATATGAAATGACTTTTTTCGAAACAATTGATTGCTTATAAACTACAGTTTAAAGTTTCAATATTTGAAAAAAGCATTCCATAATGGAGATGACCTTGGGAATATGATCAATGATATGTCATCAAAACTTACTCGATGTAACACCGGATTTATACAGCAGTTGTTTTAAGTTATAAACTTTTAGTAATAAGAGATGGAAATTATAAAACTCTCTTATGACAAGTGCATAAGAATCTCATTGAAAAGTGAAGGTTGAACTTCTTATTGCTCATAAAGTTAGAGCTCATTTCTTATTACCTAACTGCTGCATAAATCCGAGGTGATATTCATAAAAGGTGACTTATTCAGGACTTAAATTCATAGTGAGGGCCTGTGACTTGTCTTCTGCCCCCCCTCCACGCACCACTAGCGCGATGAAAATATGTCGAACCGATAATGCACCACCTTTGATCAGGTTCCTGAATGATCTTAATAAAATATTTTTCGTCTAGGTTCAACGACAGAGCCTTCGCAGTCGATGCAACGTCGCCATCTTTCCCTAGATCGTCAGCGTATTGGTGGTTTGGCTGTAAAGAGGCTCCATCTGGCACCATAGGGACGAGTGAGTCTACTGGAGCGATAGTTGATGAAGAGAGCTCAAGGGGCAGCCAATTCGAAGCTGCTCATAATGATAGTGACACAGGTAGGGTTTAGTTGATCTCTCAGTAACCTATTACATCGAGAGCAATGTCAAAATGAAATCATGTGCGGATGGAATTTATGATACTACATAGGAGAAGACAACATTTCAACATTATTTTCGATATCAACACGGTAATGTTCAAGATTGATTTTGTTTTTCGGAAATGAAACACATTTTTTCTTCATTTTTTTCATTTACCTGAATATTGTGTTTCCATTAAAATAGGTTGTGACCACTTCAATATTTTGAAATCCTCCGAACGAAATCGAAAGTTTTCTTAATTTGTTGAAAGGCATTTTGATTTCAAAAAATCAGTTTATCGAAAGATGAAGCCAAACAAGAATCTATTCTAACACTTATTCACCATCATTTGTCTCCTTCCTATTAGGTGTCAGATGAAATCGTTCGCAATCTTTGTATTTTGACATTTGCTTAGGGCCTGTTTTCAGTCTAGAAAAATCATAAATTATGGATCAGCTTGTTTTTATCTGCATCGTTTACGAAATATCAACGATTTGTACTATTTGATCATAACATATTCTTCATCTAGTTCGGCTCACAATAATCGATGAAACTCATCATTTATTGAATGAAAAAATGGAAACAAGTTGATCCAAGATTAATATAATCCGGAAATCATCTCGGAATGATCAACTGACCTTTAGTCCACCTCATACAAGCTTGGGGACTTGAAAACAACAAGAAGTTCAAGTAATAAGAGGCTGCTATTCATTTCATCACATAAAAATACATCACGCGTTGGGAAGGGTTTTTTGGTGCGATGGTTAGATTATCATGGGTACCAAAAACTAGTACGAAATTTCAAATTTCACCAAGGAGTATAGTATAATTTTGAACGATTTGAATTATTCATCGATGACTAAATGGCAAAAGCCACTTCACTTCTTCCAACAAGGATAATCTTGCGGAATCCGCATCATTTCCACCCTCCTAATACCGGGATTGGACTAAACCCACCTCAGTCATATCTCGCGCCACAATGAGAATTCATCAAACATCCTAACGCAAATGAAATAAGCTCTCTTCATCAAGTATGTATGCAACCCATTTAGATTTTTAGCTTTTAACTGCATGCTTAGCGCTTTGTGTTCACATCACCATTATTAATTAACATCAGAAGTTGTAGCCAGATAATGTTTCAAGCACAAAGCTTCTGGTTGAAGAGGGATAACAAGATGTCACGAATGTGGTTACGAAAAAAAAAAAGGTGTAATATATGAACGGTGACATTTTGTGCTCGTTCTTCAATCAATTGTCATAAAACTAACATCACTGGGCGATAAACAAAAATGTTTGCACGGCCATGGTTGCAATATTGTGTTGCACGGGCATGAATTTTAAAGTATGTGCACTGATTTAGTTGTGATCATAAGAAATAGAACCATCCTTTAGAATACTGAAACTCCTATGTCGGATGATTTTAGACAATTCCAAACAAGAAGCATCGATACTGAATAATTAGAGCGGCTACCTACACCTATCGAGCTGGCATTGAAATCATTTCAGGATTAGTCAGTGATACCTATCCTGAAATATTTGAAGTATTCTTTTCATCGTCTTCGAATGGACACTTCCAATTCTCCATACTAGTCAGCTTACGATTGATGTCTGATTGAGAATTTCAAAAATGTCCTGATGACTGCTGAAAATTCATCACACAAAAATTTTCTACCGAAATTACGGTGTCAAAGAAATCTGTAGAATCATGGATATCCTTCAGAAAAGATGCGAAAACCAGCTAATAAAAGTTTCTCATTTTGAACGATTTTCAACCCAGAACTGTCGGAAAAAGAGGAACAGCGATATTTGGAATGATTTAGCTTGATACAGTTGTTCCAAGTTTTCTTCATGTGTCCCTTTTTTCAGCGTTAAACCGCTGCCAATGAATCTACATCAACGACAACAACTGCTTTTTCTAGATATCTTGTGATCATTCAGATCATCGCTCCATGAAGCACACTACCGTTTATGTGCCATAATTATATGCCTGTCTCCATATGTGATTGGATTGAGACAAAACAGTGTGACTTCTCGAAGCTCACATTGAAGATATATATGAGTCTATTTCAACAGTTATTGAAATTCAAAATCCTTGGGAAGAATCGATCAACTTCTCCAGACAATGATTTTACGAACTTTCATGTCCTCCTGAGAAGTATTTCCCATTGATCGAAAATTTGGTATACAACTATATTATAATTTTACCCTTCAGCTAGTGGAATTAATCTAAAATCATCTGAAAATGTATAGCTTTGTTAAAACATATAAGCTTTCCGGTAATCTGTAGAGGTAAAAGTAGTTTTATGTAGTAAGATATTGTTTCGTATTTGTCTTATTGTCAATGCCTATTACAGAACACTACCGACGGTTCCCTAGGCAGTGAAGCCCAGCTGCAAACCATTTTTATAAGTATGTGCTGTCTTTCATTTATCCATATCGTATCGTTAGCTTATGATATATCACAAACAAAAAATGATCATTCATAATAATTGTGATGATTATTGTCATGTAGCATTCGAATGATATGACCATTTTTTGTTTCCATATTAGTTTGCAAGTCATTATTCAGATATATCACGTGGAATTTGTCTTTTCATCGTTATCTTCAACTCGAAAGTGGTTGAGATTGTACCAATTCCACATTTGTGAAATATTATCGCATGAAATGTCCTGTCGTAAAACAAAAATAACCAAACAGTCCATGTTTGTTCGTTGCACTTATTTTTGTTTTATAAATACACCTGATGAGTGTTCAAGAAATCATAAATAACCCTCAACTGACGATGGACTTTTTTGTTTTTAGTGAAAGTACGAATTAAAGAAAACAAAACTTCTAAACATATTATATTTTTGATGCAACTGAGTAGAATTTTGTTTTTGTCATACGGACCTCCTGATGTGGATCCCTCAGACTTCAACAAGCTCTCTGGGACACGATGAAAAAGTTTTCTGCGCTCAATCGTTCATCGATCATAGTGGATTATTCCTATTCAACTTCCTTTGGACCAAAAATAGTATGGGTGTGATATCATATCATGGTTACCCAATACATATAACAAGGAAGCAAGATTGATGTGATAATGTCCACTACAAAGAAATAGCAAACTCTGAAGTACATAATATTGATCAATAAGTTGCCATTCAACATCCGAATCAACTGTTTCTGAATATAACTTCAACACATGGTTGTAAATAAGAGTGAATATTGTGTAGTTTATTTCCAGTTTGAGTATTATCGAAATAGAAAACGAAAGTATGAAAAATCAGGCATGAATTGGTGTTTATTAAAAATCTGAGATGTTAAATAACTTCGAAATCGTGACGCTTTTACCATTTTTGTCAGTCATTGTCAGTTGACAGGTTATCGATGCTTTCTTGAGCTCGCTACATGTTTGAGATATGTTTTCGAGAATACTGAGCTCTTTCTTCTAGGAGACCACCAACAACAACCTCCCTTGGATGTTCCGAACCAAGATGGCAGCGGTAGTTCCAGCAGTCTATCAGTTACGTCATCATTCGCTCTATCGACACTAGTGACACTCGTGGCGACATATCTCACTGGTGCCTCATAGGAATAACAAAGTGGTATTCTTTCGTTTCATAAACGAAGCGCTTTGACTGAGACTCTTACCGATGTGTGATTTCTTTTATTTAGTTTTAAGGTGCGAATAATTGTAGCTAGAGAATCTGTCGAAGCCAAATAATGACTGCAGTCAGCTTCCCCTATAGATGGGGTTGGAATAGCGATTCGATTGCTGATCATGATATGTGCGTAATTTATTGTAATGAAAGTCCCTTCTAGAATGGAATGGAACATACCAAAACAAAGATTTTTCGATCATTTTTGTATTCAACACATAGTGGATATTGTTGGATTCATAGTCAGACAAAGACTAGGTTGAATATCATCATTTTCAGAACTTTGTAGTGGAAAGTATTTTTGGGACCCCACTTGCATGAGAAGGACTATCAACTTTTTTTTTCAAATGGATAGGTAGGTCCTGTGACTTTCGAAAAGTCTTCCAATACTCTACATAACACTTCTACTTTTTCCACTGAGAAAAAGTTAATAGCCCCATCTTCGCGGTGAGTGACGTCATACTAGCAACTTTTTACAAAAAACTGAAATTGATGTTTTTTCACCCAATCTTTGTCCGACTTTCGTATCTAGTCCCGTTTGAAGTGGTAAAACTCTTACTTAGGCACGTATAAGGCTCTAGGCTCAAACAATCAAGCTGGCATCCATTGTTGAGATAGAAAATGTAACTATTGCATAAATATGTCAATTCAAGGGGCGGAGTACTGCTTCTTTGAACATTCTATAGTTGTAATAAACAGACTTTCAGACACCATTTTTTGGATATGATTCATAATATTCGGATCATCAGTTGACTAAGTTTTTGGATGATATCATTCAATGCTCTCAATTATTTTTCTTCTACTTACCAAATTTTTTCAATTCCCCAACAAATGAAAACAAGCAAAAACAAATTTTTATATGATCTCGTCTTGCTTGTTGGATGAATTCCATGGCATGCAAAATGAAATGGTGAACTTGTGAAATTGCATTTGCAAAAAAAAATAATTTCATAAAAAATCAAGGAACTCTTGCTGATTATTGTGAGAAACAGATACCAAAACTCTGTCCGTAAAATAAACTCCAAACTGGCTTAGAACTATTATTTGAAAGATAAAGCATTATACATATATATATATATATATATATATATATATATATATATATATATATATATATATATATATATATATATAATCAGTTTTTTGATATTTATTCATATCACAACATCAATCACTAAAAATCTAAGAACTATATTTGCCAGATATGGATCAGTTTCGTTCATAGAGATTCTGAATATTTCAGATACGATTATCATCATTATGTTGTCAAATTAAATAAAATTAACTGAGTATGAATGAAGTTTTGTACCTACTTCTTTTTGACAAGCAGATCTTAGTTAATAGTCACTACTGTCTGTTCCACAAAACTTTTTCTTTGTGGAATAATAACAAATCTCTACATATCATGAGGCGTGTTGGAATTGTTATCGAATAGTTTAATTCCATAGAATCTTCTAGAATTCCTCATATGATAATAGTGTTTTGATATTCACTTCATTACAAGTTGTTATTGAAATATTTGTAGAAAATGTCCAATAAATTATATTTTTCAATGTGAGTTTCTTCATTGTTTATCTGTTATTCTAATATTCAAGATGTTGATTTTTTAGAGAATCACCTCGTACTTGAAAATTCTTCCTGAGATGTTTCAATCCAAACTCCGTGAACGCGAAATTTCAAACTTGTTGACTTGTTTCAAAGCGATAACACTATATATTACGACCCCTTGCTAAGAAATGTTTTACGTCAGTGTGTCATATGCATATCGCTATTAATTGTCTGAAAAATATTGTTGTAATTGTGATATTTTGGAACTTGGTGAAGCACTTTTTATCAAATGACGGCATAGATTCTACGAAATGAACATATTATTATGTTTAGAACAAAATTGCTGATAGCGTCAGCTTCTGGAAGGGGGTTGTGGGTCATTTATTCAAAAGAATTGGTGAAATGAAATGAATTTTGCAATAGCTTTCTCAACATGATGAATTAAAATTAGTATCATCACGTCTCTGAACAAATCCACACTTAGATCAATTGATCTACATTTCCCAAATGTATTTCATTTGTTTTGATAAATATAACAGTTGAAAAATTCCCGAGAATCGCTAAAAGAGACAAACACAATCGTCTGGATATATACGTCGGATGGCGATTTGGTGATTGAGGTGTCCTACTAGAGAGTTGCATGATTTGTTTCTATCGTAAAATAGGTCAATAATAATGTGAATACCATGTAAAGCTACTGGATTTTATCAAAAAATATACAATTACTCCCATCAATGACACCCCACTTCCAAACAAAGAATACTATTTCTTTCATTCTTTCGTTGATAAATTCGACAAATCTCACATCCCAAAGGATGTTTCAATTGATTCCTTTTGTGGGGTTGAGCTATTCTGCGAACAGAACAATCAGTAGATTGATATAACCGTCACATAATACATTAATCAGAATACAGAAACTTATATATTATAAACAGAAAATTGATATTTCGGCCTACAAGGTAGAAACTGATCAAGAAATATAATCATATTACTTAACATTCATGGAAATACTTCATGAAAACCACCGTGTTCGTAATAGAATAAATTTTATTCAGTAGCAGCCAACTCCTTTAACACGGTGGAGATGATAAATTTGTTCTAATTTGGCGGTTCCATTGGGAAATCAAGATTAACATCAATTCATATATTCTTTCTAGTTTTCCCTAATGTTGCCAAAACATCAACAAAATAGGAGTATTATTATGGTTCTGAATGATTAAAATTCCCCTTTCCTAGACTCATTGGTCCAAAGACGTGCAAAGCTAGAAAGTGGTTGCCATGAGTTGGCAGGATAAAAAGAAACAAAAGTGAATATGCACCAATTTTCAACTTATTTCCATCTTTTTTCACGAGGTTCACTAAGCCTTTATGAATTAATCGGAACTGAAATGCCACAAGATATCTATTCCTGTTCAGTAGACGCTCTTTCTATACATAACCCAGGCTATCGGTTACTCAACTTGGAGAGTTATGGTACTAATTCGATTGAATTGAACTGTCCAAATACCTGATGAAAATCCATACTTAACGAAAGATATCACAGTTTTCTCTACTACTAACTACTAACAAAAGATTTACAAAACCACGACACGTGTTTCCGAATTGTATACCGAAACAGGTGTAGCTGGTTTTGTAAACCTATTGTTAATGAGAATCTCACAGAAAAATGATATTTTTAATGAAATTAATTGTGTTGTATATTGCATTTGATATTTAATGATTTCATGCCAAAAACATTCTTCCTTCAATTTGCAACTAATGTATTATTACCTTTAGGTATATTCTAGTGATTGGGAACATCTTGTAATTTTTTCTGGGAATCATTTGTTTTGTTATTGCGAATGAAGATGAAGGTTCAGTATTGGATGTTTGTGTCATGAGGTTCTTTTGTTGCGGTATATTTATGTAGCGTGATATTTTTGCTCGTGTTACTTTTTTTGTTAGGAATTTTCATACTCTCGTTGGCTGATATACGTGACATCCTGCCATTGAATCAAAAATGTAATGTATCATTACAGAGTTAGTTAGTTGATGTTAGTTGTGGTATTTCTATATCAAACGGCATTGACTTTATCGAGATTCTTCTACAAGTAGGACCTTGTTACTAACTGCCTATTGGCCTCAGGAATAATATGGTTATCTGTGAACAGAGAGAAATTCTCAGAACAATCTCTGCCCCGTTGGAGGATCGAACCCACAACCTTTGATACATGAGCCGGGCATAGAACCATAGCGCCAGCTTTCCTGTCATCCGTTTTAGATTTCTTCATAAAAATTCAAATCGAAAAATACTTCACCAAATAATCACAGATCACGATCTTTGTGAAAAACATCAGAAATACACAGACATGTCAACAACCTAAGTGCAACAAGTACATGAAATGGGAAATGAAAGGAACAAATAATTGGATGATATAGAAAATAGACCTATCGGGTTATATTTGGTGTGCAGATTGTTTAATTGCTCGACGTTTTGACTCTCATGCTGGAGTCATCATCAAGAAATTAGAGACATATCTCTATCAATAAAGAAATCTAAACACACAAGACCCCTATAGATCGACCAGCCATACCACAATACTAACCTCGACAGCCTGTTCCGTCTACAGGCTGTCGAAGTTAGTATTGTGATTTGGCCGGTCAATCCGTAGGGGGGTTGATTGGTTAGACTGCGTTATTTCTGTGTTGAAAGTTAAAATTGTCAAGGATTTGAATTTTTTCTATATTCTAGCGTCCATGTAAAAAATTCATTTTAGCAATTGTATAATATGTTTCCATGTTCAGAGATCCATTATATACCATCAAAGCATGTTTTGTCTATAACCAATTGGGTGTTTATACCCGCGAACATTCGAATTTATCGTTACGAAATGGCATTACACACTACAGCCATAGAACGAGAGTTACAGAAATTCGACTAGTGTCTCTTCGGGTATTCAGAGATATGAGTTTACGCGTTCTGTGCTGGCGTGTAACGACCGACAGAGCGAAGAAGAAGAAGGATAATAAGAAGAAGAGAGCGCCGCGCGCCGCCATCGAGGCGTCGTCGTCGTCGGTGAGCGCGCGTCGCGGCGGGGAGCGTCGCGGCGGCCGCCGCGTATCGATCGCGCCGGCGCCTGGTGCGCCGCCGCCAGCGTGCCAGTGTCGAGCGAGAGACGGCCGGCACAGCTTCGGCCCGGGCGGGGAGGACTCTCTGCGACCACCGTCACCGCACCACATACACCTCTTCGAGCCAAGATGGCGGCGCCGCGCGATGTCCCGAGTGTCGTTGTGTCCTAGAGTGCGCGATGTGAGATGTTCAGTGGGCCCTCCTGCTCCTGCTTCCGAGGAATCGTCGAGCATGCATCATGAGCGAGGGCCGTGGGGGGCCCGCGCGCAGTTCCCGCCCCCGTCGGCAGCCTGGTGGTAGCGCGCCCCGGAGGCACGCCGACCCCGGGGGCACCCGGAGCCGCGAGGGGGGCAGGCGCTCCGGCCGCCCGCAGCGATGCTCCCGGTCCCCGTAGCCGCTGACGACCGGACCGCCGTCGTCGCCGCCCCCGCACCCTGCCCCGCAGAATGCCCCGGGCCCCGTCATCGGGCCTGTCATCGCTGCTCCTGATGGCCGGCCTGGCGTTCGCCGCGGCTGCCGACCCCTGGCAGTCGGCGAGCGAGCTGCAGCTCGACTGCTCGGCCCCCGAGGGCTCCGAGATCACCTTCTGCCCGCCGCCGTGCCACCTGCACACGCAAAATACAACACAGTGCCTTTATTATTTGAAAGAATCGCACAAAGAGGAGGTGTGCGGCCCCGACGTGGCTCCCGAGCGCAGGCGTGACGTGCTGCACGGACTCCGGATGCGTCACTGCTGCGAACACGCCGTCGACACGGCACTCCCCGAAGCCGCTTTCCACGACGGCACCGTCTGCCGGAGGTTCCTCGACGCGCTTCTCGAAGCCGACGACCTCGTCGGCAGCTTGTGCTGCAGCCACGCCGAACTGCTCACTCGTTACGACTGTTCGCAGAACTACTCCATTTCGCACGACTGTAGACACTGCAAGGTAATGCTTTTCTCCACACTCAACTCCACCAACATTTCACACTTCCTAGTAAACGCCATCACCCCTTGTACTTGGTTAACAAAACGGTCTCAGGCAGCAAATATCCAAATGGTCTTAAAAACTGGCAGTCTGTAGTTGATGTCGTCAAATACCACAACACGTACCCCATAATTCATCGTCCATACCAAATAGATCGTAACATTTTCCCAATTCACCGCATTCACGTGGATGACACCATAATTAATGTCAAATAGTACCATTATGACTCTGTAAATGCTGCAAGGTAATGATTTCCTCCACACTCAACTCCACCAACATTTCACACTTCCTAGTAAACGCCATCACCCCTTGCACCCAATTAACAAAACAGTCTTACGCAGACATTGCCCAAATAACTTCACACGGATAACACTCTGTAGTTGGTATTGTCGAATACTACAACTCTTATCTCGCAAACCATCATTCGTTACATATAAATCATAACATTTTCCCAAATTGCAGCATTCACATGGATAATAATATAAGAAATGTCAGATACTACTATTACGATTGTGAACACTGCAAGTTTTTTTCCGCACGCTTATTTCCACCTACACTTCACACATCCTAGTTAACGCCTTCACTCCTTGTACTTGGTTAACAAAACGGTCTCACGCAGTGTAATATATCAGTTCAATCAAGAAAATAATACTTGCAGACTAGAACTTTTATTATCTAATTGACAATCATCTGACATAACATTCATACCTCTACCATACTTGTACAGTACGTCTAAATACAAATTGACTACAGACTAAATTAACTATATTACATTCCTTCCTCCACAAGATCGCGATTCTCATAAATTCAAACGATCGGGTGCCCTTATTGGTCTAGAAGGCCTGTTCATGATTGTAGAAGAATTTGAATCGCCCAGTACATTTTTCTCAACTTCCAAACTGGAATTATAAAACCTACCAACTTTGACAATTTGGTTCAGATGCCTGCGCCATTCCAATCCTCTTTCATCCAAAGGTTTGCATAAATAGTTTTCTTTTCCCAATCGTGATACAATGACTGCTTTCGTCCAAGATGATTTATGAGGATTTCGAAAATCTTTTGCATATACTATCTCGTCCTCCTCGAAAGTGGTCATTCTGTCACCATGATGATACTTAATTTGATTTTCTCTTGCCTTATCAGCTGCTGAACGTGTTAAAAAATCTAAACGTGTTTTTATTTTTCTATTGAACATTAATTTTGAAGGAGTTTCCCCAGTAACAGTGTGTGGAGTATTTCTGTATGAAAAGAGATACTTACTGATCAAAGTAGACATACTAACAGAAGACGCATTTTTATTATCAGTCAGTAATTTCTTAATTGCACTTTTAAATGATTTTACGCTGTTTTCAGCTGCACCATTGGTTGCCGGGTGATATGGTGGGGAAATCACATGAATTATGCCGTTAATTTTACAAAATTTTTCAAATTCTACAGAAACTAATGAGGAACCGTTATCTGATACAATTGTATTTGGAATACCAAATCTTGAAAAGCAATCCCTCAATTTATCAATAGTAGATAACGAATCAATTTTTGGCATTTCATATACTTCAGGCCATTTTGAATATGAATCTGTAATAATCAAAAACATCTTTCCACAGAATGGGCCTAAATAATCAATGTGGATTCGATCGAAAACATGTTTTCCTTCATTAAATTTGACCAAAACAGCTTTATTAGGAGTCTTAGAATTTATCATGCATGGTTCACAATATTTCACATAATCTTCAATTTCGGAATCTAAATTTGGCCACCAGAAATATTGCCTGGCTAGTGCTTTCATTCGAACAATACTATTGTGAGCACCATGGATTTCCTCAAGCATTTGTTTCCTGAATTTGCTTGGAATAATTACACGATAACCCCACATCAATAAACCATTATCAATACTCAGCTGAGTCATCCTATTAGAAAATGCTTTGAGTTCATCTGGTACAACCTCTGGCCAACCATCTCTAACATATAAATATACCTTACTCAGCACTGTATCTGTTCTTAATTCTTTAATAATATTTTCAGATTTTATTGGAATCTGATCCTCAACCAAAAAATTAAAGTAATCGAAACCAACTTCTGATGTATCCAATGAATTTATCGCTAATCGCGATAAACCATCTGCAGCCCCATTTTCTTTACCATTAATGTGACGAAAAGTGTAATCAAAACCACTCAAGAATATGGCCCATCTCTGCAATCGACCTGCAGCCATTTGCGGAATTCCTTTCGATTCACCAAACAATGCCAACAATGGCTTGTGATCAGTGCACAAAATAAACTTATTGCCCATTAAATATTGGTAGAATTTTTGTACACTCCAATAAATAGCCAATGCTTCTTTATGTATAACTGAATACTTTTCTTCACATTTTGTTAAAATTCGTGAAGCGAAACTTATAGGTTTTTCGGTACCATCATCATAAATATGCAGTAACACTGACCCTATGCCACATTTAGAAGCGTCACAAACTAATTTTATCGGAATATTTGGATCGAAATGTGCTAAACTCTGGTCTGAAGCTATAGCTTGTTTAGAAATTGAAAATGCACTCTCACATTCATTCGACCAAAAGAATTTAGTTTCGTTTCTCAACAATTTATATAGAGGTTCTAACACTGTAGACAAATTTTGGACAAATTTTCCATAATAATTTACCATACCAATATACGCTTTCACTTGAGAAACATCAGTAGGTCGTGGACATTCAACTATTGCTCTGATTTTCTCAGGATCTTTATGTAAACCTTTTTTATCTATAATATGTCCCAAATATTTTATTTGTGGCACAAAAAATTTACATTTTTTTAAATTCAGGCGAAATCCTGCCTTCAAAAATCGCTCAAAAACACATTCCAAATTCTTGAGATGTTCCTGACGATCTCTACCTGTGACAACTATATCGTCCATGAAATTAATTACCCCATGTAACCCTTGTAAGACCTTTTCAATTGTTTTTTGAAAAATTGAACAAGCTGGCTTCGTACCATAAGGAAGTCTGTTTAGCTGATAAATACCCCTATGAGTACTCCAACATAACAACTTTTTTGTTTCATCCGTTAATTCCAATTGGTTATACGCGTTGAGCAAATCTAACTTTGAATACATTTCTCCTCCTTGCAAAGTTGCGAATAATTCTTCTATTCTTGGAAGTGGATGTTTGAAGTCTTGAACGAATTTATTTATCGTTACTTTATAATCAGCACAAAGTCTAATTTTACCTGATTCTTTTACCACCGGAACCAATGGTGTACCCCACTCAGCATTATCTACTAGTGTTATAACTCCTCTAGCTTCCAAATCATCTAATTCTCTATTAATGGCTTCTTTGAATGAAAAAGGAATCGGACGTGGTTTGAAAAATATTGGTTTCACATTTTCATCTATTTTTAGATCAACTTTTTCATATTTATATAGTCCTAATTCATCTTTAAACAAATCATTATATTTTTGTAATAACGAATCTAATATCGTATCACCATTTATGTTATTTATATTGAAAGCCTTATCAATGGTGATATTGAAATTGAAAGTTTTCATCAAGTCACGACCTAATAATGATGTTGAACCATTTTTAATGACAACTAGTCTACAGTTGTCTTTTTTTATTCCTTTATATTCAATTTGGACAAAAATTTCACCCTGTGGAATAATAATATTCCCATCATAACATTTGAGTCGGAATGTTGAGCGTTTTAGTGAACAATCGCGAAACTTTTCATGATAAACTTTTTCTGGAATAACAGAAACGCCAGATCCAGAATCGAGTTCCATAGATAAAACTTCATTGTTAACAACAACCTCAATCATAACAGGTTTGACATAATCATTTGAATTCATAAAATACATTTCAATAAAGTTATCTGACTCAAGTTCACTTTGTTCGTTTGAAATTTCCACATAATGAGCTTTTTTATCATTCAATTCGCAAACCCTAGCCAAATGACCTTGCTTTTTACAAATCTTGCAAACGAAAGTTTTGTACTTACACCTTGCAAAATTATGATTAGCTCTACCACAACTATAACATAAGATTACAGTGTCTTCTCTCTGGGTTTGTCCATCTTGTAACTTCTTTTTCTGTTCCGCTGGTTGCCCTGCTTCCTTCTTTTCAAACTTCTTCGGCTTCGACTCTTCATGAGAAAGATTGTAGATCCGCGAATTATTTTCCCTAGTACTCTCCTTCTTCAATGCAATTTCTAAGATGTCTTCTAACTTAGCTGTATGTTCTTCTTCACACACCCGATCCAATACAGGTCCTTTCCGTAGCCCAGAAACGAATTTGTCTTTCAATACTTCTGTCAAAAAACTGCCGAATTTACAATTAATGGATTTGTTCTTCATTCTAATATACCAGTCATTAACGGTTTCACCTTCATATTGTTTTAATTCATAAAATTCGTTTCTCTCTTTAAAAACTGATACCCTCTTCGAAAACTGTCGTCGCAAAATTCTACACAGATCATCGTAACTTTTCTGTTTCGGAAGCTCTGGATCACAAATATCTCGCAAAATCTGATATGTCTGCTCACCTATCAGTGTCAAAAGTACAGGAACTTTCTTGGTCTCTTCTATATAATTCGCTAAGAAGTACTGCTCCATACGCTCCTCATAGGTACACCAATCATTTCCTAATCTGTATTCAGCAAGAGAACCAATTGTACCTCTCAAAATTTGTTGAGATTGAGCTCCTCCATCTTGAGCTTTCCTTTGACTGTTTGGCATGTCAACAAATTTTTTAGTTTACCTTGAAATTTTCTTCGATCAACGGATTCTCAAAACGATTGTAAATGGGTACTTTGTTTCTATTTTCTGTTTTCCTCGTCGCCAATATGTAATATATCAGTTCAATCAAGAAAATAATACTTGCAGACTAGAACTTTTATTATCTAATTGACAATCATCTGACATAACATTCATACCTCTACCATACTTGTACAGTACGTCTAAATACAAATTGACTACAGACTAAATTAACTATATTACACGCAGCAAATATTCAAATGACCTTTCATGGATAACACCTCGTAGTTGGTGCCTTCGAATACCATAAAACTTACTCCCGCAGTTCATCATTTCAGCATTTGTAACTTATATTTTTCCAGAATACCGCATCCACGTGATTAACACTATAATAAATGTCAAATACTTCTTTAATGATTGTAAACGCTGCAAGGCAATGTTTTTCTGCACGATCAACACTGCCACCACTTCAAAATTCTAGTAAACGCCATGACCACTTGTACTCGGTTGGAAAAACGGTCTTACGTAGCAACTGTCCAAATAACTTCACATGGATAACGCTCTGTAGTTGATGTCGTCCAACTCCATAGCACGTACTCCATAACTCATTATTGTAATATACAAGTCAAAACAATTTTCCAAATTACCTCAATCACGTGGATGACACTATAATTAATATCGAATAAAATTAAAATGACTGTAATCGCTGCAAGGTAATGCTTTTCTGCAAGCTCAAATCTACCACCACTTCACACATCCTAGTAAACGCCATTACCCCTTGTACTTAGTTATTTATCAAAACGGTCCCAGGCGGCAAATTTACGAATGACTTTACATGGATAACACCCTGTAGTTGACGCCTTCGAATACCAAAACACTTACTCCACAATCCACCACTCGTAACGTACAAGTCATAACATTTTTCCAGATACTTCATTCACATCAATGGAAATGTAATATATGTTGAATACTACTATTATAGATGCAAAGGATGCAAGGTGATGCCATTCTGTGAAAAACTCCCGATTACTTCAATCGCATGGATAGCACTGCATATGATTGATGTCAAATACCACTAACTCCACAATGAACCATTAGTAAAGTACAAATCATAAATTTTTCCCCAATGGCTTCATTCACAGCAATGACATTGTGATAAATGTCGAATACTACTTCTGCATGATTGATGAGCAAATGCTCTCCTGTACAATCATTCCATCAAAAATCACTTCCAATATCCTAGTGAATATGGTAAGCATCAATCATTAAAAATCCAATGACTTTGATCAAATCGATGGCATTGTGATAAATGTCGAATATTACTTTCACTAATTGATAAGGTGGTGATCTCTTGAACTTTCAATTCATTAAAAATCAGTCCACATATCCCACTGAATGTAATAAGCATCCACCTACCAAAAAACAATTTGTCTTATACAATAACTCCGAAAATCATTTCATTTGCGTGAATTGAATGGTTGATGTGCTGTATACCACTATAGTAACTCCGTCATTTTCGTAGCCAACGGATTAATTCGTGAAAATTCCGAAATGATATGATTAACGTCAATGACAGAATGAAAAGAAGTCTAATATTACTAAACTAACTTCATCTTCTCTTCATAGCCAAGAGATTGGTTTAATGAAGTTCATTCAAGCAATCACATTCTAGTAGAGATCGTTAGTATCAACTCCTCACCTAACAAGTCGATATAATATTACAATTCAGGAAACCATAAACTCTGCCATAATAGTTCTTCTCCTCACGTTCTGAAGAATAAAGTAAATAGCATCAATGACATCATAGTAAACGTCATCAGCAGTTTACAAACGCTTGATCAACTTCAATGTCATCATCTGCTTTTTGCAGTTTACACATCAATTCAATGTAACTCAAACTATAAAAAATAATTTCATTATCAGTGATTACTTACAATCTTTAAAAACTACAAGGTGATGCTTTCCTGTAAATTTACTTCGTATATTGCACTTTGCTTATATTGATGATATTCCTTCACCTATGTAGTTGAAAAACGACTCTTCGAATGACTTTATTCACACATGATAGTGATTTTCGTTCTCTTACTCCTACACACTCCATCATCTACTATTCAGAGCTCACATTGTTCTAATGCAACAGTTTTCCAAATGTTCCAAATTCCATTAGCATCGATGACACAAAAATGAATATTGTCACAAATCATCTCCATCTACTACTCTTTGCAGCCCTCAAATCGGTATAATGTTATAATTGAAAAAACAGTTTCCTTGTAGTAATTACAAACTGCAAACACTAGTTTGTTATGCTCAATCGGTACATTTTAGTGAACACACTAATGAAATTCTAACAACAATCATCATCATTGAATATTCTGTTAACTGTAAGAAATGATTGTTTTATTGTCTTCTCAAAACGCACACCAATGACACCTGAAACTAATTGAATATGACTACAAAAAACACGAATCGGTCTGCTGTAGTATATAGATTTTTTTCATTCGATATCTATATTACCAGGAATTTGGAATATTTTCATAGAATAACGGGAAAAAATATTACATGCAAAACTCCAGGTAAAAAATTCTTGTTACAAATATAAGATATAGATATAACAGAACCTACATCGAGTGCACCTACAACGCAAATTAGACATCTGAAGATTTTTTGAATCATCGAAACTTCATCAATATTCATATCAGAGTTTGCTTTGATCATTGGAACTGATTGATGTCAACATCGTTACTGCCGATATTGCCTTTGCATTTTTTAATGTCAGATTGACGTTAAAAGTTTCACAACATGGATTCATGCATCATCGAAACTTCATCAATATTGATATCAGAGTTTGCTTTGATAATTGGAATCGATTGATGTCAACTTCATTACTGTCGATATTGCCTGTGGATTTCTTCAATGTTACGAAGGCTATTAGACTGACGTTAAAAGTTTAACAACTTGGATTCATGCATCATCGAAACCTCATCAATATTGATGTCAGAGTTTGCTTTAACCATTGGAATTGATTGATGTCAACTTCATTACTGTCGATATTGCCTGTGGATTTCTTTAATGTTACGAAGGCTATTAGACTGACGTTTAAAAGTTTTACTACATGGATTCGTGCATCATCGAAACTTCATAAATATTGATATCAGAGTTTGCTTTGATCATTGGAATTGATTGATGTCAACATCATTACTGTCGATATTGCCAATGTATCAAAGGACTGACGTTAAAAGTTTTACTACAAGGATTCTGATCATTTGAATGTTCTTGATAGCAATATCATTGCTACTACATCAGTCAGTTCTCAATTGTGTGAATGTTAATAACCCTGGCATTAGGATAATACTTCTACTCCGATACACCAGTTTGGGTCTTATAACCAATAACGATATGTCTGAGATTGTTCCCCGATAGAATCACTTCTATTTCTTTCAACCTCTCTTTTCCGTTCACCTGATTCTTGTGTGGTTGCTATCGCGCTGGTGTCATGCGTCTCATTTTGCGCAATCTCATCATCTGCGCGGGAGTTGAAATCGAGAAGACTCATCACGGCGACAGAGATATTTTTTGGATTTTAAAGGATGAGGCAACCTTCTTGATGAAACTAGATATGGGAAACAAGTCACTTTTTCCAACAAATATCAACAATACTCGATTATGAAGCATATATTTTACTGACGGGAAATGATAAGGACATCAATCATCATAAAATTAACTCTCATGTTCTTCTCCTCTGCGAAATCCATTTGAATGTTCAGAAAATACATCTTTTCATATTCTAAAGAAGGATGTGATTCATACATTATGTGGGAAAGTGAAATGACAATGAACAGTGAATATCCAAAACAGAATATTTCTTCGAATAAAAAGAATATTTTTACCAATGCACAAAAATATTTAACGATAAAGCAAGATACTTTATAAAAATGAAGTATGGAAAACAATGTGGAATTAAAATCAAAAACATCCTTTGTCCTTGATGCTCAGAAAATCCGATATACCTATCTCTATGAGCCTGTATAAGCGCAAAAAATGCGTACCTTCCTATATTCCTGTCATCAAAACTTCTATGATATCAATAATACCAACGATTCTAACGGTTAGTCCAGTGATTGATGCGAACATTGGTGACGATGAAGAGATTGACTGCAACTGTATGATACATTTATCAAATTCAGTTTCCTCCAATATACTTATAATGCATTTTGCAGTTTCGAAGTTGATATAAAAAATACCACAGTTTCCGGTTTGCTACCCAGTAAAAATGGGCTTACAAAACCGCGACACGTGTTTCGCTATACAGTAGCTTCTTCAATTTTCTTCATTTACCCTGCATGAGTAAGATATTGTATAGCGAAATACGTTTCGAGGCTTTCCAAAACCATAGTGTAGGAATGTAGAAACGTTCGAAAATTTGAAGTTCAAGTAACTCATCTCTTTATTCAAATATTTTGATTACTATATCATATTCAATATTAAAATTTTTTGTCACGAAATATGTTTTTTATCAATCTAACCCTTAATGTTTCAGTTTTGCCAAAAAAAAAACATTTGAACCTATTTATTTGGATTTGATTGCCTTATTTGATTTGAATTTTCTGGAGTTAATTATGGAAATCTGAACCAATAGCTCTCAGTAAGGAACATTGTCAAACAAATTCAAGTAAACATGGACTTCTGTTAACTAGTGATTATTCTGAATGATTTCTCAACAAAAAACTAAAAAGCGGCCAAAAAGCGATAGACTTATACCATACATGAACAGGACTATTTTGTAGTCCTCGCTAATGTTCACGATTCTGTAGTCCATTATTTTGATCTATCTCGTTATGTTAAGCCAGCGTTTGTAATGTAAGCGCAAAAAAAATGTGTAACTCACTAGTGAGTTATGGATTATAACACACTATTGTGTTATTTGATAGTTTACTTGTTTAAAATGACATTAATAATGACAGTCATAACAGTCATGTGTTGGATAACACATTGTTTGTCACTCATGTGTTATGTTTCCTACGTAAAGGTGGATTCATGCAGCTTCAATCATCAAGGAACAATTAACTAGTAGCAAGTAACAATTATCAATGATGAGTTGAACTGCCTAATTCACTGTAGATGATTCATTTAACCAAATTATCAACTATCAATTAACAAGCAGAGTTGGTCAACTTTCAACTATCAATCAACAAGCAGAGTTGGTCAAATAAAATTGTAAAATATCTGTCTCTAATGAGCAGGTTGTGACGGATTATATGATCTTAACTGAATTTTTCTTCAAATAATTTGTTTTATCTACACCCGTACTCTAATAATACACTTATATGCCCACAACCCGTTTTATAATTGAATCCATCACGATACAGATTTTTCATTACGATACAGATTCTCAACCAATAGAAACCCATTATTTTTCAATCAAGCATGATGTGCATGCTCTGCATTTGACGTTTGTCAAGTCAAAATCGGTATATGTATTGAATTTTTGAAGAATATAACCCAACCTCGATAATTATAACACAATGTCTGATATCAGCGATATGAGAGAATCAGTTAGAATGATTGAATTTTTCATTTGACAAATGCATGATTTATTTCTTTATTTTTTCTATTAAATTTTCTGAGCTCTCCGTAGGCGAGCGGCCCAAGTCGCTGAGAATATACCAGCTAGTTGAAAGAGACATGGGTTCGATTCCGGCCTCGAGTGAACTTTTTTTTCAATTTTTGATCTTCTCTTCATTTTTCATCGTTTCATTTCTCGAAGTAATACCATTAATTACAATTTTGTAGAGTTTTTCAAAGAAATGCGTTCAATTAGTATTATTGTGTGCAATACAATATAAGATTTGTAGTTCTTCACTATTTATCGGGTGTGCATAAAATAGCGTATGCAACTCTCATGTAATTGTTATTAATACACTCGCATCAACCATACGAAACGAGCTGTGTTAATAACCATCATTGCCTCGGTAGTGTAGTGGTTAGCATATTTGCCTATCAAGCGGAAGGCCGGGGTTCGAATCCTCGCCGGGCCACCGTGCTGGGTAATCGCACGTTAAAAGGTAAGGCCTCGTTGATCCATTGCTCGCACAAGTTTCGACTTTTGAGGGTTGACGTTCGTCAGCTGGTTAACGGAACGAACAATTAGCAAGAACAATAACATCGTTGCATAATATACTATTTCGCGATTGTTTTTCTGTTCGTGGAATGTAAGCGAGTTGAAATTGAAATTGTAGATGCGATTCTGGTGGACTTTCTCAGGAAAACAATGATATTTTATTTCAAATTTCGAACTTCAACTCTCCAAAACGAAGCTAGGGTATATTAAAATGAATACAAAATGCTACTCAAAAGTTTATGTGAGGTTGAAGTTAATTCCCTTCCACAAGCTTTGATCATTGTTGAATTCAGGTGCATGAATGCCTTATTTTTTATTAATTTCTACTAGATAATTGTTAATCGCTACTCGTTAAATCTTTCTTGCATGACTTATTTTCAACATAACATTCTAGTACCATAAATATCTCTAAAATTATATCAGTGTTTCTCTACTCTGTTATGAATTCATTATACATATAAACCTTTCTCTTGAATCACTCTATATATTTAAAAAAATGATGAAATAGATTTCTTGTCCCATTCAAAATTTGGAAAGGCGTAAACTTCCAACGACCGCATGGTGAGAACGAAACGAAGAGATTCGTTTTCTGATGATGTCTACTGGGTTGGCAAACGGCATCAAACAAATCGTTTGCCACCATGATAGTTTCGAAAATAATTTGAGAATGATTACTATCCACCAGAAGTGATGAATAATCAAACATAAAACACAGACCTCATAAATGTATTCCTTTGGACATTAAATTCCCGCGGAAACCATCCCCGGCGTGTAGTTAAACTTGAATTCGTGAACATTCGCCAAAAATGTTCAGCAAACTCACCGAATTGAAAAATTGCATACTATATTAAACGAATTACTGGCGGGAGTTATGGATCATATAAAGTGACGCCGAATTTTATGGGTTTCCTTGCGCTTTACGACTTTTCACTACACAAAATCCTGCCAGCTTTCGCGGAATATATCGTCGGTTAGATGCCATTTCGTCACTATCGTGAGCTGAGTTCGTGATTCCGCGATACTGAAACTTGCAATTTGATGAAATCACAAACACTGAATCCGTTACTGCAGATGGAATTCGTTACATCTCCGAGGCTCATCGACTTTAGTGTATTCCCATTTTTTGTACCAGTTTTTTCGAACATTCAATATGCTACATGGTAAAATTCAAGTATTGAAATCTCTACAAAAACTCATTCTTCAAAGTTAAAGAACCGATGACCTAACGAATCCATTGAATATGGGCACGGGAGTGTGGCAAGGCACGTCACTGAGCCCACTTTCTTTCGCTTTACTCAACTGAAATGAAGATTATTTCAAATATACAGATAAACACGGAATGAACTTTGAATTTTTTTTAGTTCGTAAGCCTCAGGAAAAACTCTGTTGGCAAGGGGTTTCAAAGTTCAGCTGTTCATTTCAAAAAAGATCCCTGAGCAAGAGAGATTCTCTACTCGTCGGGTCATCCGTGTAGATATACTGCCAAGGTGGAACGATTGAAGGCAATTCAAAAGAGCACCGACCATAAAAATTCTATGGAAGAAAGACATTTTCCGACCCTTCTGGGATGTTCCAACGAAGTGAGCGAATTCGTGAGCGAAGAATCACCAACAAGACGGATTTTTTTCTCCGAAAAGAATCAAGAAGTTTCAATGAATGATTGGTACCGAGACCCACACACGAAAACTATATTCCAAGACAGATGCATCCAAATCATACATTTCTCCTAGGGATTCTATCAAATTTATTATAAAAAATACTCTTTGCGGAAATATCTAGCATATCCAAATTAACATTCGAAAGCAACTGGCAATTCAGACGCACCAGTATAAGACATCACCAAAAAGAGAAGAAATTGCTTATTCCGTATTTTTTCTGCGAAATTACAAAAAGTATACCGGGTGTCAGATTTTTTTTAACAAGCGATATCTCCGATATTGGAAGATAAAGAACAATAAAAAAGTTTTATCATATCGAACATCGAATGGGCTTTCACATAAAACACTCAAAATACTCTGTTCTTGCTTGTTTCCTTGAAAAGTCACCCCCACCCCTGATTTTTTCAAATGGAATCCCCCAATTATTTCTGCCAAAAAAGAATCATTACATCATTGTTCATAACTAGCTTGCTGTTGATTTTTGAAAAACTTTTCGTTTGTATGAAAGAATATTTTTCAGAAATATTTTTCTCGTAATCCTTCAGATTTTACCACTTTACCATTCCTCATGTCACGCCTATTATCCTAGAAACAATTGGACCTCAATTTTATTTCACGTTGCTATGGAGCTAAATGAAAAAAATAATATTTTTTCATTCAATTTCGTAGAAACGAATTCTCATAACATTAACGAGCAAATATACTTAGCTTGACTTTTCATTATTTTACGAGAAAAATATTTCTGAAAACATATGTTTTATGCAAGCGAAAAGTGCAATGATGAAGAAAATTCTTCAAAAAATAACAGCAAGCTAGTTAAATTAAAATAAGATAAGTTTGTCGCCAGATAAACAATGATGTAAAGATTCTGTTTCTGCGAGAATAGTTGGGGGGTTCCATTTGGAAAAATAGGGGTGGTGGTGAATTTCCAAGGGTACAACCAAAAACGGAGTATTTTTAGTGTGTTATGTGGAAGCCCATTCGATATTCGACATTTTATTAGTTTATCTCTTCCAATAACGGAGTTATCGCTTGTCAAAAAAATTCTGGGACACCCGGTATACTGGTGGACATTTACAACTTTTGGGTAGTGACACATAATCAACTAACAAAAATTCGAACTATGGGTATAAGGCAACACGATACGAAAGTAGAAATCATTAATTCGCAGTAAGAAAATGCGAAATTAGATTGCCCTTCAAGAAAGACTATCCAAGTGACAAGGCAAGTTCATATATCAAAATGACCGGTTAAAACCGGAATCTTGCTTTCCTTTTATATACTTGGTGTTAGATCTGCCGTGTTCCTTTAGATTTTGGAACTAGAATGAGAAGAAAATTAAATATTGATCTTAATTGCTACAATCACCTATAGATGGAAGAAATAATTCAACAAAAACCCTTTTTTTCGTTGTGTTTTGGTTTAGTAGCCCAGCACAATTTGAAAAAATTAACAATTGATATTGAAATTTATAAAAGTGCAGAAGGGCAGATTTCTAATTTACACGATGTGGATGCCTTGATTAAAAAAAAACATTTCATTCTCAATGAAACACGTCCTATTAATTGGAAACTCCTCGTATAACGTAACACTCTGGTGATACGAGTGCCAGAATTTCCTAGTGGCCAATAAGTCCAAAACCGACTGGAAATTTGTGCCCATCCCCTCAATTGAAAATCGATACCGGCATAGGTATCACCAATATCATGCGGGACTTCCTTCTATGAAAGAAAACCCCTGAACAGGCGCCGGGTTATAATCAAACTTCCTCAGTAGTGTCAGCCAGGGTTGTAGTTTTTCACCAGTTGAGCAACTTGTGAAAAATACCATGCTATCGTCACAAAACATGATTAATCTTGAAAGTGAAAAACAAGCGCTACATCTGTTTTTAGAGTGTTTCCTTCACAATATTTTTTCCAGTATCTACTGCATCAAATTCAGGTTCGGGAATTCTTTATTTTTGAAGGCCAATCAACAGAAAACGACTTGGTTTTGTTTTCATTGTCCCACCCTTTATACATATATCGTATACTCACTGGGTATAACTCATCACTATGCATAGTGAACATGACGTGGTTATGGAAAGAGTATAGCGTTTTATTCGTCAAAAATATTTTTTCCACTAGCGTACGAAAAACTTCCACTTTTACGCACTCAGTTAAGTATTGAAAGAGTAACTTTCCCGCTCTAGTGCAGAAAAAACTTTTTTCCGCACTATTACGGAAAATTAAATCTGTTAATTTTTGGGGAGAATACTGATATTTGAATTTTCAAAATATATATTTGTATGGTTGTAGTTAACAGAATGACTGAAAGTGGAAGAAATTCATTACCATTCTGCTATAGTTTTCATTAAAAAGAAAAGTATGTTTTAATAATTTTTTAAAGAACCTGGTATGAGCCTCATCCAATGAATGTCAAATGATAATAAACATTCAACATTTGTCACTTTGAATTACCGTAGCAACCCGTAGTCGAAACACTACCTTGTCAAAATCTTAGGTCAACATCAATTTTATGATGTCTTCCAGCAAAGTTTCTGACAAAGCAGTGGAAAACCGAAAGCTGACTTCATTGCAAAACATTTTAGCCTTCTGCAATCAATTTGCAGAATACAACAAATTGTACTATATTGATATTAATGATAATTAGTTTGTTGATATTCATTTAATGATAAATGTTCCTTTATGTTAACTTCTGGGTTTTTTCCGCACGCTACCAGTAGACAATAGTAGTTTGTGCAACAAAAGTGGACCATATCCACTCTTTCCATATCGTACGATGACGAAGTTTGAGCACGATGCCGTAGAAAGTACAAAAACAAATTCGGTTGTGGTGAGGCTCCAACCAAACACTATAAAGTGGACTGTCTCAGAGGGCGTGCACCTCAACCAACTAGGCCATTAGGACTACACAAATGTTGTTAAATATTGGTGTGAAGGGTAGATGTAAGTCCTTCATCTCCAAGAAAAAAACATCACTTGTGAAAATTCAAACTTGACTCAATCAATCAATCAATCAAACAAAATATGCTTTATTATCAAAGAATAATATCTTATTGACAAAGCGTGTATATATAAATATAAAATGAATTAAAAACATTTGATAAAATGTATAAAAATTGTCACCACAATACAAAACTAAACTTAAACAAAACAATCAGCCACTTATTTGAAATATAACAAACACTAATAGCAGATATATGATATCACAGTTATCACCTATCAGTGCATCCTATCCGCATAAAATTCTTCCAAACTATAATAGGTTCTATCGGTAAGAACTCTTTTCACTGCTTTTCTGAAAATGGCGTTGGACGGTATATCTTCAATATTATTTGGATGGTGATTGTACATTTTGCAGCCGTTATATATAATTGAATTTTTAACGAGAGTGGAAGATGGTAATGGTAGTTTGAGTTGATTACTTTGACGAGTGGCGTATTTACTCTCTGTGATAAAATTTTGTTTATACACACTGTTTCAAGTATAAATATAGACAAAACGGTGAGTACATTGTGCTGCTTGAAGTGATGTCTGCACGAATCGCGAAATTTTAGTTCACAAAGATATCTCAAGGCTCGTTTGTAAAACAAAAACACTCTGAAGAGCGTTACCACTGCACACTCCCCAGAATGGGATACCATATCGCAAATGTGACTCTATCAAGGAGTAGTATACTGACTTTGCGCTTGGGTATCCTAGTTCGTTCGGAGCAATTTTCACAGCATAACAACCAGAGGACAATTTTCCATTCAAGTTTTTGACATGTTCATTGAATTTAAGACCGTTGTCAATGTATAGTCCTAAAAATTTGGAAAACACGCTGTTTTCAATAATCTCGTGGTTTGAGGAAATATCAGCAACTGCACATTTAAAGGAAACTATTCTGGTTTTCAATATGTTGAATAATAAAAGGTTCGAATCGCACCATTCTTTGACTTTTATTATATCTGAATTGATGATTTGATGAAGATCAAATTCCTTATCTTTTGAATTGTTAGGTGCTTCCGGGCTTCTGAGCCGTGGACAACAGGTTTTAAGGCCTGACGATTCGTCTGCATCTAAGGCAGACATTTTCAAAGGCGATGCGGCAATGGTCGAAGTATCCTTCTCTGCTGCGAGGCTTTGATCTGATCTCAGAAAATGTCCGCCGCAGATGCAGACGAAACGTCAGGCCTTAAAACCTGTTGTCCACGGCTCAGAAGCCTGGAAGCACCTAACAATTCATTAGTTGCCGGCCGTGAAAGTGTTCAATCCTTATCTTTTATCCATAATATGGTGGTATCATTGGCGAACAGGGTGACACTTCCTGAAATGTCAAGTGTCGTCAGGTCATTAACAATACATTAATTCATACTTAGATGAAACGACTTGGATTTCGTGTTTGTAGGTAGATAGATCAGCATTGTGAAGTTTCTACAAGGTAGGTACTGGTGACCAGTATTTTCTTCTCTGTGATTGGTAGAAGTCATATCCTACCTTGTGTAGATATAAAATCATAATGATTCAGTTGACTGAAATCGCCCACTTATTTGTTTAGTAAACTTTAAAAGAAACAAGCATATTCACGGGTACGGGTGTGGAAGTAGAAAAAATAGTATACCTAACACGTGCTGTAAAGTGACTTTTCCTTACGTGATTGCTGGCATCTACAGTCGCGTGCGGAAAAGTATTACTTTCCGCACTTGTTAGGTAAACTTCTATTCTGGAGATGAAGAACATTGATTACCTAACGACGACGACTCTTCTTCCATTCACAGAAAATATTATTTCAAACTCACACTATTTCACGTTTTTGTCGCACACACCTGAATATTTCTCATCCTTTTTGTTTTTCTGACAATATATCGCCTGTACTATTCGCCAAGACACGAAAACATTTATCCTGGGGGAACGAACACAACTTCTCAGGGAAGAAACAAGTTATAAATCATGGGGTGATATAAGGGTTAGTTGGCGTCAAACCGAAAAGTAAATTATGTGTCAGAGCCCGGGGATAAGGAAGGCAGCTGAAAAAAAAACAGACTAAACGCAATTAATTCTCGAGATATTAAAAAACGACTTCCTCTTTGTTATCGTCGAGTGAAAAATGAAAGTGTGTAAAGCACCCCTGAACATCCCCCACAATATATTCGTATTTATGTGTTTGCGCTATGTGTTTTTTCTTCGTTCTGTTAGTTGTCACGTGAATGAAGGTTTCTGGGGTTGAAACTTTTTGTTGTTGAGATCAATTACCCTGAGATCAAACTGATATTGATTGCACTCGACGTTTCGCATTCAAAGTTAGCATCTTCAGGACGAAAAAATTGATACTGAATCTTTATACAAAAAGTTTCAACTCTCACATCAAAGGTTCCAATTTTAGGGTAACTTCTTCTTTCCCGTCACCGAATGATAGGGATATTGACTGATATTGAATTCTCGGTCAGCATCCCTATTGAAAACGTCAATTTTATGGATTTTTTCAGTTTCTTCCATGTTACTATGTAGACCATATGAATCTTCTGGGTGTATTTCCCTATAGGCTAACTGATAAAATATGTCGGATGTTAACATAATTTTTCTTCTTATCAATATAGATGGTGAGTAGAGAGTCAATTCATGTTTTAGCTCTCCTCTATGCCGTCTCTCTTTGGAACATGATGAAACAGAAGAGCATATACTCTGTGTCTGCCCCGCTGCGGACAGAAACAGGTTTTCGATGTTTGGCAGAGTTCCAGTCCTGCCCTCGGCCCTGGAAGATCATTCACCAAATAAACTGATTGGCTTCGTCAAGAAGCTTGACTTATTTGGTGGAGTTTCAATCTGATGAAAGCCACAATTAACTCTACAGTATTGCAGTAGAAGAGTTGTGTAAACCTCCTCACGTCGATCAAACATTATCCCTTAGCTTCCGATTTGCAACCCTAGCTTCGAAGAACACCAATCGCACCATCTGTCTTTGATAACTATACTGTTCTATTTCAGTTGGAGTTTTTCTTTATAACGCAGCTATTGGTATTACGTTTATCGACTAGTGCCGGTCTAGCGACAACACTGCTTGATTTCTTCGTCATTGGTATTGATGTTTTACTTGATCCTGATAGATCTTCCTGAGGTATCATATTGCATTCCCATTTCCTGAAATATTATAGAGGATGTTATATGAGATGCTTTCTTCTAGCTTTCTTCATTATGCACTTTCTCAGCTTGGATGTTAGTTCCTAAGATGGTTCATCTTTCATTCAATCAGCTATTCAGCTCCTTTGGATTACTTCCCCAGGACTGGTACTTTAAACTTTGAGACCTCACTAACGCTCAATCAAATGATCTATACTGTTTGGCTAAGTGGTTTGAGGCGTGGACCTTATATTCAATTTGTCTGTTTCACTGCTGGTTCCATCCGCAGAATTTTTCTGGCCGGGTTGATGCGATAGGCAATTGTGAGTTGCCTAGATATCAATCCTGGTATGCGGGATATCTGGATTGATTTCACCAGCCGACCGTTGTAACCGTGGATTTTTTGTGTTTCCCTACAGTCGAAATTGCAAATGCGCCAGGGTAAAAATCAGGTAGACGCCCCAGAGCGCTCCGGCAACCAAGAAAATTAGCCGACCCTTGCTTCGAAAGAGTGTTTGATGAAGGGGAAGTATAAAGATAAATGAATGAAAAAATCTCAGAGTGTATTCACTTCTCCATTTAGATAAACAACGATTCCATTTTCTGCACCAATTGTTTCTACCAAACTCCAATCAGATCTTCTAAAATACCCATCAATCACGAAGAAGTTATTGTTGGACTGAGCGTTTTTCCTGCTCCTCTTCTTTCGATGTACTGCTTCGATCTCTTGTTGTTCAATAGGTTCTAGCAACTCCTTTTAATTTCTGCTTCGTTTTTCATCCTGGTTTTCGCTTCGTCTAGTTCACGTTGTTTTCGTTTATTTCAAAAATATTTTTAACTCTTTGTATCCCACCACTGTCACCAATGTTTGTCGGTTATCCAGAACCAAATAATAACCCCGATATTAGTTAGCGAAATCCATTTTTTTATGATCACTACGAAATTTTCAAATGGTTATTGAATATACTAGAACGTGAGATTATTCTTGGAGGTAGGTCACTGAAGATGAAGTTTGTTTTCATGAAACGTCAGATCGACTGATTCTCTGTTCTAACCAGAGGTGATACGTATTGGCAACAACGTGTTCCATGGATCAAGTGATCACGAAAATTTTTAGGAATTTCAACCACAAGCGCACCTTCAAGGCGTAATTTTGAACAACTACACCCTACCTACATGTTTGTCTGAAACAATATCGCAACACTGAAAGCACCAGTATATTGCCATCTTATATATAAACACACACACACCTACTAATAGCAATAAACTTGACTTTGGGTTATATGTCTAGAACGATGCCCATTAAACCTAGTAACAACAACAACAACAAGTGACAAGACATGATGTAAAAACTGACATCGTTGACAAATAAACAAAATGGGCGATACAAAAAAAAGGCAGATTTGGTCAAGGATTCTGTAATGACCGTCCCAAAGGCGCTACAGTATCATTCAGGTTAATACCCTGATTTGGTTGAATTGCTGAGTACGCCTCTGCACCTGCTAATGAAGCAGCCAATCATTTAATGTCGGCAGCTGTTTGCTCTCACATTAGCACCGTCAGACGTGCAATATTTGCCACTCGATTTAGACCTGAGTGATGCCTACACGGAACGTACTCAGATTATCCACCACGCAACGAAAAGTGTTAATTGGATAACTTCATTACGTTACACATTCCCAAGCGTTTGCCCTTTCAACACGGCAATCGTTATTCTATTTGAATGGTTCTATTCTTCTTAGGAGAGAACGCTCTCGTGATAGAAAATATGCATGATTTTTTTGTCCTGAGTTGAATTACACGTTTATGAAGTAAAAAAAATATATAAATGGGTTTCAGAATATTCAATTTATTTTTCAAAGTGGAGTTTGAAACATTGAATAAATTTGAGGCGTTCAAACTCCACCACTTAGCGCGCGCTTCGGACGATGTCAAATGTGTTCCGTGTTTGTTTACTCTAAACGTTCCATTTCCAATATCGCTATACAAATCATGGAGGAAACTGACAAAAATTATTGTATAGTATCAGAGTGCAAAAACACTGAGAAATACAGCCCCTAAAGTGTTTTCCATATTCCAAGCGATGCGAAAGTAGGAAAACAATGGTGTAAGATGATGAAAAAGAATAATGTCTTTGGAAAATTGTCTTTACATTGTCAAGATCATTTAAACGTGATGAGGTTTGCTATAGTTATCCACAGCTCAGTGTGAATGGAATTGGTTTTATTTGCCATTTTGCAGTGGATAATTCTGTTTCGAACTAACCTAACCTAGTTCACAGCATATCGGAATATCGTTTTATATTGTACATCACTGCTGTGGGCATTTATGGAAACCAATCTATGGAATGTATTCAAATATATAACATAATGATAAACCGCAGCTTTCACCCTTTTGATCTCTGCGTACGTTATAGCTCATGATTCCACTCCAAAAGACGGTTGAGTAAGAAAAGTTTTTTTTATTCACTCACCGTTTCTCATGAATTCAAAGTCGGTGCTTTTCTATTTAATAAAAGTTTTCCCCTATCTTGCAACCCATGAATTCATTCCAGATACGGTATGTTTAAAATATTGACTATGTTTTATCTGGTTCTTTTACCTTGGTACCCCTCTTAGAAAAAAACCTGTCTACGCGCCTGTTTCCTTCGAGATTAGTGAGTTGATATCAATTTTTTTTTATGATTTTGTGATCGAAACCAATCTAAGGAAACAAGTTCATATGTTCTATGTTATCTATGAATATTATAGATGGTTGAAATGTATAAAAGTTTCGTGAATTCCGAGAAACCTGTTTTTATGAAAATCGTTTCTGATACCTGTCAGTAGTACTGATGGTAATGATAAACCGCAGCTTTCACCCTTTTGATCTCTGCGTACGTTGTAGCTCATGATTCCACTCCAAAAGACAGTTGAGTAAGAAAAGTTTTTTTTTATTCGCTCACCGTTTCTCATGAATTCAAAGTCAGAGATAATAAAATTCGGTGCTTTTCTATTTAATAAAAGTTTTCCCCTATCTTGCAACCCATGAATTCATTCCAGATACGGTTTGTTTAAAATATTGACTATGTTTTATCTAGTTCCTCCACCTTGGCACCCCTCTTAGAAAAAAACCTGTCTACGCGCCTGTTTCCTTCGAGATTAGTGAGTTGATATTAATTGTGTTTTATGATTTTGTGATTGAAACCAATCTAAGAAAACAAGTTCTTATGTTCTATGTCATCTATGAATATTATAGATGGTTGAAATGTATAAAAGTTTCGTGAATTCCGAGAAACCTGTTTTTATGAAAATCGTTTCTGATACCTGTCAGTAGTACTGAGGTGCAGAAACCAAAGAAATGGGAGAAAAACACATTTTGAAATAGGTGTAACAAAACTTTTGCTAGATGCCATTTTTGTGCTCGAAGTTTCAAACGCTGAGCAATCTTTTTTCTCCAAAATGAAACCAAAATGAACACTGGTCAAAGAAGCACGGACGATTGAAAACTGGTACAAAAAAACAAAAGAAGAAGAAAACTGCCAACAGTAACTCAGGAATAATTAATCAGGCTTTCAAAAGTAAACTAACATTGAAAGACGTTTCAAGGTGTTCCATGACCACGTCTTCTATTGGAAGAAAGTTGACACTAACCTCTTGACGATGAGTGGTGTCACAGACATATAAACTTCCATAGAAAATACCAAAAATACTGCCATTTCACGTTAGCTATATCGGGCCTTGGTATATGTTAGCCTAAGTTTCACAAATCCATGGTGCGTTAACTTACACCTGAAAAATCGTAATCACAAATTCTTGATATATCACATTCTTGACAATCATTGTCACCAATGCTGGACTATCCATGTTGAACAAAAAAATTCTGGGAAGCAATCAGTAGATCACACGAATATAACTTCTACGCAAATAAGTTGAGAAAGGTCGGTACAAGGCGAAGTTTTTTTTCATCATCGTCAGAATAATCTTGCGTCCTATTACCTTCAATTGACATCAATTTTGATTCTGGGATTCTCAAAACTATCTTATATTTTCGAAATATGTGTTAAAACTATCATGTATTTTCTAACACTATAAAATAATTCACCTGTGATAGCTACTTAATATATTATGGAGATGGATAGTGGATTCGGCAGTTGAAACACAACAAACAAAGCAGAATGTTTCAATACAAAAGAAACCAGAGATAAAAAAACACTCAACAATAGCAATAGTAACGATAAAAACGTGGGAAATACAACGTGAAATGAAACGAACAAAACTTAATGGAATAGAATTGAAAATTGAGTCTATCGGAACTTCCAAACGCAATAAAATTCCTGTAAAGGGTTAGCTTTGTATTAGGTGGCCTTCCTACACAAATTTTGTATATTAATGACTCTATTGGTGTACGAAAGATCCCGCCAGAGTTTATCCAATGA
The DNA here is from genome assembly GCA_032362365.1 of Zygogramma bicolorata. Lineage (NCBI taxonomy): Eukaryota > Metazoa > Arthropoda > Insecta > Coleoptera > Chrysomelidae > Zygogramma > Zygogramma bicolorata. Next base: position 163,488 of record JAVJAQ010001669.1, on the reverse strand, counting down.
GACCGTAGGTATCGACATTCAGTCGAGAGCTTTGGCTTGAATGGAATTGCAGATTTGAAAAGTCGCATTTGCATCATCACCTACCGTCAAAAAATGTAAGCTTTTGCTATGAATTCTCAGATCGATAGGAATTGACTAAACAAAAGCATATCAGTCATCGCATCAAGGTTTTTATGTACCTTGTGTTATCCCGTTCAAAATTAAGCTATGGAGAAAAATTCTCTGCCGAACATGTGAACCTGTTAGAAATTAAATTTAATTCGTTTTATCCATACAAATTTCTGTACAACAACAAGGGACAAAGTCTATCCAATTCATGCTTCACTCGTTTCAATTCAAATCTTTTCAATTCGCTGTTCAGTACTCAAATAAAAAAATAATAATCTACTACGGTCTATTGAAGTCGCCCCTCAGCGCGTATATAAATAAAGGAAACAGGAAATCACCATCGAAAAAAGTCTCAAAACGTCAACTCAAACTGACCATTTGAACCCACTCACAACTTCTCTCTTGAATATTTGAAAGCTAGCAGCGGAAACCTGGAGCAATGGAGGCGGTTTATCCGGCTGGTATCTGAATTATTAAAGAGAAGCGGACCACATATTGTTCCTCTTTTCGAGAAGTTGTACAGCTCATTTAATTCAGCTGGATTTATCTCTGGAGTGATGGACAGATTGGGTTGACATTTTGAAAGAGGTGGAAATAAATGGCTTCAGTCGCGAATAGAAGTCCTTTAGTTTTTAATGAGCATGCTAGTGGATTGTTCCTCGAAGGAATCACAGAAAGGTGTATTTTTAAACATTACTAAATTTTTTCGGGTTTGAAGGCCGTCGTTCTTTGAAATTTCTTCCTGACGTTTCGCTAGCGCGAGTGGCTAGCTTCTTCAGAGGCACTTGACTATTATTCCGATGACTGGACATTTCGATTCCGTAAGGCGTATTCATATTGATGCTGATGCAAGTAGTGTTAATTACTTCTGTCGGATTCGGTGAATAATCATCAGTATCACTTGCCGCACTACCGGCCGTGATCTTATTAGTTGTTCTTGATTTTCTCAGAATGGGATTCCAAATTCTGTTGAGACTCAACGAGATAGTTGCGAATGCATATATGCCATATATCCCAAGGTTCACTGATAGAATTGGAAAACTCTTGGGGAAATATAACTTAAAAACGGTTTTCAAACCGACCAAGAAGATCCAACAAAGCCTAAGGTCGCCTAAAGACAAAAGAGACCCACTGTCAGCAGCAGGGGTTTATCGCATATCGTGCACCTGTGGGAAGGTAAATATTGGTACCACTAAAAGATCCATGGGAACAAGGTTTAAGGAGGATGAAAGAAACTGCAGGCTTGGGCAAACTGACGAATCGGCTGTGGCGAAACATGCACTCAATGAGGGTAACCACAGGATCCTGTTTGAAACACACGTCTCAACAGAATTTGGAATCCCATTTTGAGAAAATCAAGAACAACTAATAAGATCACGGCAGGTAGTGCGGCAACTGATACTGATGATTATTCTCCGAATCCGAAAGACGTAATTAACACTTCAGACTACCTGCATCAGCATCAATAATGTCCAGTCATCGGAATAATAGTCAAGATGAGCCTCTGGAGAAGCTAGCCACTCGCGCTAGCGAAACGTCAGGAAGATATTCCAAAGAACGACGGCCTTCAAACCCGAAGAAAAGTAGTAATACTGAAAACCTAGGCCACGAAAGCCTTAACCATTTTGTATTTTTAAAATTGAAAACCATTAATTGATAACAATTTTCGAAAAATTGGATCGTCCCCCAATGGACCCTAATAGAAAATCTCAAGATATTAATGTGGAATTATGGTGTAGCCGCTGAAAAGATAGAATGATTACGTGAACGGCACAAGTCCGATTCACACCACTCAACAAAAACGTCGCCTCAGCAGTGAATTCAACAGTAATTCCCTGTTCTCCCATAAACTCTTGGGATGCTTTTTTATAAGTGTTCATTATTACACCTTTTTCCTCTACAGTTGAATGTTTTTTTATCTTTTTCTTGGAGGTGAAAGAGTGTTTCCATCCATATTATTTATTTAACGTAACACACGTAAATACAAAGCACAAATGAGTACAGTACAGTGTAAACAGTTCTTCGTTTATTTCAGTTTAGAAGGCGTGGCTACGCCGCGCAGGCTAATATAGATGCAGGCATTCACTGTTCACGCGTCCTTGAATTCTATCTTTCGAACAGCCCGACTATAGTATCTGATCCAACAGGATTGCGGATACAATATTTGAAATGTCATGAAATTACTCAACTCAAAACTTCATTTGTGCTCCACTTTATTATTATTTTTGATTGAATTTTAATCAGCTATTTTTTTTCTCATTTCAATTATCTTCATTTGATGGTTTGATGGAGATTCCTTTCAAAATTCTGTGCAGATTTTGGTGCTTTTTTTTTAAATATGTCAAATAATTTTTCCACTTCTTTAAATTCAAATGTCACAAAATTATTTGGTTATCTGCACTTGTCCATTTCATTGTTTTAGCCTTTTTTCTTCATCTCATACGTTCAAACCGATCACTGAATAAGGAACCATATTCACTTCAACATAAAATAACAATCAGCCCTATGTTCATTTCTCATAGTTATGGAATAGATTGAACATAAATCCAGAAATGAACGAAATTTAACGAAATCGGTTCGTAAATTATTTTTTAATGTGTGCAAAAGTTGCCAAAATCGACATTAATGTACCAAGATGTTTAGATTCGAAAGCAAGAACCTGAAGGAATGATAGCCTTGGACCTGAGATTTTGTCCACAACACAAACTGGCAGTACTGTAATTTCTTGTCTATAGGCTCAAGAATGTTTATCAAAGATAGATAAATTGGTTAATGAAAACAGAGTCATTAGGTATGTGGCTGTAGTGAACCTGGGGATAGTAGATAAGTTGATCAGAAAATGTGAATTTAGGGTAAAGCTTCGAGAAGATGAAAGTTTATAAAAGTTCATAGTAATCGAACAATACAAAAGAGGACTCGAAAAAATATGACACCTCCTTAATATGAACCATGAATAGAGGATTCAGGTATATATTTATAAATCTATATTTTTTAGAAATATTTTAAAATGTTTGTAATGTTTTCCTCATATTTTCATTTCATGTTTTTACAACTGACACTAATTTCAACTGATATGAATCCAATATTTTTATGTTGAATATTTATTGAATGATTTGAATGAATTCGTCACTTTTGTTATATTTTTCGTACCGATGTAATATTATTTGTAAGACGTGCCCATATACTTTGTATTTCAAAGGGTGAAAATTAACACATTTGATTATGAAATCAGTAAGCAAGTTTTCCACAAGAAATACATTGGCCATAAGCTATTGACACCCGCTTCAGAAAACATTGTTTCGGTGTCTGGCCAATGATCATAGAGGTGGTATTTCGTGCTAGATCGATAGCAACGATGTGATTAATTGAATTTAACGAGCGTGAAAAGTTTTCAAGGAGTATTTGACAGGAAATCAGAATTCGAGGGGATAGTAACGAAAAAATCTCGACTAACGTTGAAAAATGAACTACAAAAATTCAAACACTAATGAAATTCAAGAACAAATATTTGTGATTAGGTGACTGAATATTGTTATTTGAATATAGTCAATGTTTCAATTGTTTCATATGTTGTGCTTGAAATAACTTTCCACTTTTCCACTGAATGTTTCAATTCATTTTACTGCCGTTAACAATCTTCCTTGCTGAGAGGTAATGGTTCGAATTCACTGAAATCTGATAGATAACAAAAAAAATATATAATCAAGAAAATTGAAATTTAGAGATGATAATAGTCAAAATTGAATAAATTAAATAATAATTTGAAGCCGATGTTACGGGAAATATGGTGATAATAAGAGGTGAACATAAAAACCAGTATAATCAATGGAAAGATAAAAGATGAATTGTTGAAACATCGTTTCAAATTGAGTGTGTTCACGACGTGCAGAATAGTGATCATATGATGACTGATCGAAAAATGCTTGCGATCGAAACGAAGCGTGCAAATATTTTTTTTTTCTCTTCATATTTCTGTTCGAATTCACTGTTTTTTAATTATATGATCCTTCGCTTACGACTCGTTTTCTTCGTTGAAACATCGTAGAAGGGTTGGAAAATGTTCTCTCTTCTATAGATATTTTCACGGTCGGTGCTCAACTGAATTATTGTCATTTTACCCTTGGCAGTATCAACGCGGATGACCCGACGAGTGCAGAGTTCTCACCCATTTGTGTGAGCTTGGAGTCCTTTCGAACCTATCTTGCTCAGGGATATTCTTTCAATAGAAGAGTTGAACTTGGGAACACCTTCCCGAGGGTTTTTTGAGGCTTACAAACTCCAAGAATATAAAATTGATGTTAATTCGTATCTCCTGTCCCTTGATTCACTCGGTGTTCTTCGAACATTACAGTGCTCCCCTTTCGTATGAATCTGTATATAAAAAATAAAAAAAGGTTCAGTTTTCCGATTGGTTTCAATAAGGTGTCAAATTCTCCTTAATATCAATCTATTTTCATCAGAGAACGAACTCGTTTGAAGTCTTCACCGGTAAATCCCCTTCCGAATCAGAAGACTGCGAAAAAGCGAAATGCAATCCCTGTTTCTCCATCCCACCACTGCTATCGCAAATGAAGCAGCTTCAATACTTTAATTAGTGAACCGCATTCCTTACAGTTCTCTGCCATTCACTCCGGTAAGTCTTTTTCAGACCGCCATAATTCCGGCTTGATTAATGCTTCCACATTTTCTAATTTCTTCCTCGTTTTCCCCAATTCATCCGCTAACGACACCAGATATGAAATCGGGATGAAAAATGACAACATTTAGTATCGTTTTTATACGTTTCATCGTAAATAGGAAGGGATTTTATCGGATTTAAAAATGCAGTAATTGATTGATTTGAAGCGACGGCAGATCTTTAGTGTTTGTTCCGTAGTTTTCTGGGTTTGTAACCTACCACAATCTGAAAATATGAGAAATGAAATTGGAATATATACAAGTGTAAAAGGGCAGATTTTCAATCTACCCCGAAAAGTTGCTGCGTCTATTGAAAAACAGTTCTTTCTGGATAGAACAAGTCCAATTAGTCAGCATCTTCTCGCATATCTAAAATTTTGCCTATCAAAAAAATAATAAGAACTAATATATATATATATATATGAAAATACTTATCGTTAACGTTTCGGACACTGAATCCGTTTCCGTTCTCAAAACTTATACGCAAATTTCTCTTCAAATTCAAATATCTCTTGTTGGCAATATTCGTAATTGACATTTGCAGTAGGTTATAAACCCAGAAAACTACAGAACAAATCTTGATCCACAACAAAATACTGACGCTCAAACAATGTTTTCAATGCTGATGGAAATGATCCA
>JAVJAQ010001669.1:0-155470 GCA_032362365.1 Zygogramma bicolorata | reverse complement strand
TATTATTATTATTAATGTTTTTAGTGTATTTTTATCTTCATCTATATACCAAAAGAAAGTCGTATTAGTTACATTATTATAACTCAACGGCTGAACCGATTTGCCTGACAATTGGAGGGGAAGTAGCTTAGAACCAGGAGATGGACATAGGTTTTACCGCGAAATTCAACCCTTATGGGGGTGAAAAACGGACGCCAAATTTGTATGGGACAACGTGATGCGTTGGTACAATCTACTTTTGAATTTTGCATAAAAATTCTTTTACAGAATTGATGGAAGACGTGCTTCATGTTTTATTGAAATTTAGCGCCTAACGGGGTTGAACGATATTTTAGGGGTTAATCAACGCACAGCCTAAACCATTGATCCTAGAGATCTGAAACTAGCAGGGTGCATGACTTAGGCATCCGATAAGAAGGGGTTTTCCGAAATTCCACTCCTAAGAGGGTAAAAAAAATGGATCATAGTTTGTATCGGACTTCAATCTACTCCAAACTTTGCAGAAATATTCCTCAACAGAATATATTTCGAATCTAATTGTCTAAAGGGGAAAAAGAGGTTTATAACATTAAGACTTCTTTCAAATGCTCTTTCGAGTGCGCCCAAAAGGTAGAGCTGTAATGAACCTGATATAGCTCAGTACCAAGAACTACACAATATAATTGCTCCCAACCCCCAACGAAATGGGCACGGGTCAGCTAGTTTTCATATAAAAGGAAAAACCGTCTCATGTTCAAAAAAGAGAATTAACGAAGATAAAATTGATACAAATTGACAACTTTTCTTGACAAGGTATTCCAAGACAGGTAGTTGTTCTCTGAAAGAGAGAACTCCAGCAGGTTTCCACACAAAAAAATTAAGAGACTGTACCCCGAAGGAACTGATAAAGCCAAAACGAATATGATATTTCAGAAAAACAGCAATTAAAAAAAAATGAGAGGTACAAATCGCCGACCTTGCCGACCTCAGAGCAGTATCTCATTGAATGAGTTCGTAAGCAAGGTATCATCGAGATGAACTGTTTTTATTTGAATGGAATGAAGTGAATTCAATCTTCAATCTATCGTTCCTTATGGATCTTCAGTAACTGTGGCATGTGGAGTATTACTTGTCACGATAGAGGAAAATAACCCCTGGAAGAGCATGATCAGCAATCGAACTTAAATTATTGCCTTATGAGAGTGATTCCTACCGCGGTGATGTATTATTATGACACCAAAATACAGTTCAATGACAGTTTGATTTCGAGAACTGGCGTGCTTTCGGTTTTATCGCCACCAATTTTCACTATGCCATTTCAAAGTTGTCTTCACATCCTCACACATTCACCCTCACTTCTCTTCGAATTCTGGTGTCTTGTGATAATATAGGGACATTGGAAGAGAAACTGATATGAAGAGTACTGTCGCCTGATAAATATGTTGTGAATTGATACTATAAAGTTAATATAACGTGAGTGTTGGGATTGAACCTAGCGGAACACTTCAGCAGGTGAGGTGTCAAATGAAACCAAATAGAGAGATCTACCGGGTAGAAAACTCTCCAACGAAGCAAAGAACTGAGAAGTAAAGCCATATCATGGCACGGGTAGGAGTCCTTCACGACAAACTCGATAAAACGCTTTTGAAATGTTTAAAATAAAGAGAGAGAAAGAGTTCCAAGAACTGTGTGTGGACTATGTTAACAGATGTAGGATGCTTGACGTATTCTCCCAAATGATTGAACAGTGGCGTCTTTCGAAACTCGAACGCATGAGTGCTTATCTCGGAACACCAGTTTCTTCTTTGAGTTCTTGACGAAATATGAGTGTAACTAAATGCTGTTCAGTCTGTATCCGGCCACATAAGTCAAGTTATGCTGTGTAAGCTCAAGCACTCGCATTGTATTCAAAACTCCGTTTTTACTTCTGGTCGGGTTGTAACAGGTGGGAACTTTGTATGGAATAGGCAAACTTACTGAGGGTTTTTGGTTTTTCTACTGTTTCGATAGTAAAGCACCAGGAGGAAATCAGTAAGTGGCTTGGAAGTGCTACGGTACTCGAAAGCAATAGTCTTCTCTTGGCTGCATTGTACACTAATAAGAGTAATTGTTGAGAAAAATATAAAAATGTTGAATTGGTAAAGTACTCGCATATTCAACTCGATAATCACATGAATATGGTTTCAAGGTGTAGGTTATATCCCTTTCTATATCATATATCACGAACATTGCATTGAAAAAAATCAGTGAAGTTGGAATTTCAAGTATTGACAGGGGTAAGGGTGTTTGCGCTTGTGATGCTTGACTTCTCTTAAGATTTCGGTAGCATTTGTCCTGAATTATGTCAACCTATTTGAAATTAAATAAATTTTCACAGCAACTCTGTGCTTCAATATTACCAATAGAGAAAAGAATTATTGCCGAATGGTGTTTGTTGATATAAAGTATAATCAGAGTTGCAACCCGAGCAAACGTTTTTCAATATTTTCCTGTGTAGTGGACACTAACCTCTTTCATTAGCTGTAACATACTCTTTTTACTTTACTTCATTGAACTCTGTGAATAATCTTTTCTGTATGAATTGAAACATTATAGAATTCATTTCAGGAATGTTGATTTTTGTTACTCGAAAACAAATTCTCTTCAGAAATCAATAAAAGAGTTTACCTCACAGTGTAGACTTTCGGAGAGCCCCTGTATAGGCAAATATACATGGATTCGGACGTTACATCTTTGAAACAACAGTCCCTGGGAATCGAGATCGCAAAAATATTATATTTCTGTAATGGAGTCCGGAGGCAGATCGCTTTCTGAGTTGTTTTAGTAAGGTCCATTTACCTCAGAATAATAGAGGAAGTTTGGATCGGGATATTGTTTCAGGAATATGAGTTCTTGGGATATTCGGTTATCTCTGATCTCTCCAGATATTATGACAGTAAACATAATTGAATCCCATGTTATACATATCGGAGGTGAAAGCGATTCGTGGAAGATGTTCTTATTGAATAGTAGTGTTTCGAACGCACATCGCCTATAAAACTGTCTATCACCCTTGGAACTTTTTAAAAGGGCATGAGGAAGGAAAGAATAATGATGCACAAGCCCACGTTACAATTATATGGAATCCTAGAGTCCACCACAAATCATGAAAAATGTTGCTTTATGGAACCATCATCAATAGCACTATGCCGTTAGTTTTCAGCGGTACAAATTGTGTATACGAGGAAAATTGAATGTTTCCCCGAATTTCAGAGATATCGACAAAATATTCTTTACAACTGCTTGTCAAAACGTTGAACTGTTCGACGTTTCACATTTGGCACACGGGTTGATTCCCGAAAAGACTATTTTCATACAACATCGTCCGTGAAATACATTCATCATAGCACCACACCTGAACCCCATTATTTCCGGATCGTTTGATCGAGTTCGGCATCGGGGTCTCCTTCCTAAACTGCCGTCTTATGGTTTGCCTACTCAGTTGTGTGCTTTGTTGAAGAGTTTCTTGTCTGATAGATCTCTATATGTGGTTGTTGATGAAGTATCATCTGCTGTTCTCCCAATGGGTGTTCCACAGGGTTCAGTTCTGGCGCCAACTTTGTTTCTGCTTCATATCAATGATTTGCTCGGGGAAACATTTTGTTCAGTTCATAGTTTTGCGTACGACAGTACTCTTCATACTAGTTTCTCTTCCAGAGTCCCCATACCAGCTCAAGAAACAAAAATTCAAAGAAACATTCACGTCAATAAAATTAACGATGACTTTTTGAAAATAAAAGAATGGGGTAACAAGAACTTGGGTGGAATTTAATGCTAAGAAAACCCAGGCATGTCTCTTTTCAAGGAAAGCCGATATATCATCATCTGGTATTCAGATGTCAGGAGTAACTATTTCTACAAGTCAAGTATCTTGATGCTAAGAATTACGATCAGTGAAAATCTTTCATGGGAAAACCATGTGAGATCGATCGCTGAAGGTGTTTCCCAGAAACTTGGATTTCTACGAAGAAATACTTCATTTCTCGTCAGCTTCTAATGATCTACAAGGCTCAGATACGACCTCTCTTGGAATATAGTTCTCATATGTGGAGTTCGGCACCAAAACATTCATTGAGGCTTCTCGATTCTAACCAGCAAAAGGCAATCCGTCTTGTTGTTGATTCTTCGCCCACAGACTCATCGCTCACTCCATTGGAACATCGTGGAAGGGTCGGAAACTTGTCTCTCTTCTATAAATATTTTCACGGTTGGTCCTCTTCTGAATGTTTATCAATCGTTCCACCCTTGGCAATATCTACACGGATGAACCTCTCTTGCTCAGGGATCTTTTTTCAATAGAACAGCTGAGCTTTGGAACTCCTTACCGAGAGAGCTTTTTCCTGTGGCTTGCAAACTTCAAAAATTCAAAGTGAATGTTGATTCGTATCTCCTGTCCCTTGATTCACGAGGTGTTCTTTGAACGTTACAGGGCTTTCCCTTCATGTGAATCTACATATATAAAAAAAGAACAAAATTTTAGAAATGAATTTCAACAGAATCTATAATATTTTATAGAAGCAAATAGATCACATTATCAATTCTTGTTGAAATAACATTTCAATAAATGATTTCAAGAACTTGTTACTTTCTACAAAGCACCGTTACATTGAAACGTCCCCTTGTTGTAAATGTTTTGATTCGTAATATCCAAAACTTTGTATTTTTCTACAATGCCAAAACTATTTGGTTAATGATTTTGACGCCGTTTTCGCATTGATTCTCAGAATTAATTCAAATCCATAGTATCTTATTAGAAAGATAATTAAGTGCCCTTTCACATGATGTATCACTCTACCCCACTTTCTTTTTCAGAATTTTTGGGTTGTAACACCTCCTCGCTTGGGGGTTGAGCATTTATTGAAGAAAATGTCCGAAATGTGCCCCCCCACAATAAAACTCTAAGTGTCCTAGAATCTTTTTACCAAACTAAAGAAAAAAGAGAAACACTAGGTGCATACTTTTTGTTGAATCACTTTGTATAAGGGATGTATAAATGGTGTTCCGTAACATGTGGGTAGTATATTAAACAAAGCATATGCATAGCATAGCACTTGCTCGTTCTTAAAAACCATATGCCAAGAGTATACTTATACTCAAAATAAAAAAAAAAAGAGTATTTGTTTATTTTTTTGGTGCAATAAACCTCCACTCACTACGTCTTATTTCTCTATCAGTTGTAATTTCTTCATTCATTTCAATAGCGGAATCAATTTATTGACAACAGGGGCTTGTTTCATGAAAGTACAAGTCTTGTAGCTACAAGAGAAATACAAAGAAACACAATGCTAAATGATCGTTTATTACTCGTTTTCTACCTGTACCCACTTTGTCTTTCTCTTGTAGCTACAAGACTTGTACTTTCATGAAACGTGCCCCTGGAGTTGCGACATGATTCTTCCCAAATAATTTTCAAAATCTCACTCAGATTTTTGAAACGTTCTCTCGAAAGTAAAAATACCAAATTTTTTTCGTGATGACGCCGATATTTTATATAAATTTTTGGCCATTATCTTTTGCTGATTGTGTTCAAACTAGGTCTTCGAAAGAGCGCTAACATAAACTCCCCACACTTGAACAAATCTTTCCCCTATTTCCCAGCTGTGAAAAGAAACATGAAACTTTGCCACGAACACCACAGTCGGTAATTTGCTTAGCGATTAGCTCTCGTTGGCTATCCGCACACAAACACAGCAAGCCTTATCATCCGAATTCGCATTTACAACCTACCAGGTGAACACGTGCCGAACGAGACACGTGTCCTTGTCACGTGACATGTTGGGGCTCCAACCAAGACAATATAGGCTATTTATAACCACCTTACAATATCACGATCTAATTGGCTTGTTCGGCTCCCAGTTGTGATGGTAACATGATGGAAAGCGATATCGAATGGATTTGGAGCTGAGACTAACAAATGGAAAACAAGTGGAACAATGATCTCCCCAGTCTCTAGATGATGTTTCGTTGTGGAAATTATCGAACTGGTAAAATGTTTAGAACACTCAAGAATTGGAACATTTCCTAGAGATCAATTACCCTAACACCAAACTGATATTTTTGCACTCGATGCGCGTTTCGCTAACAATGTTGGCATCGTCATGAGAAGAAAATTGATACTAAATCTAAAGATTAGGCTTAGTTGTTTCTATACCTGAAGTTTTCCGGTCTGATATGGACCTTGTTTATTGCTGGTAATTATTCTAATTAATTTATCGATAATGAACTAGTGCAGTCACTACCTGTAAAGTTTGTTGGTCCGTCATCTGTTATTATTGATTATTTTGGTTACTTTCTCAACAATAGATTGAGAAGTGAGCTGAAAGGGATAGGTGCCTTGTCACCATTCATGCTGTTTTTACATTTTGCTATTTCTAGACTCTCATATGCATCGAGTAGTCTTGTGTCATGTACATGCTTGATCAGTTTAAGATTGCTTTCACCAATTTTGTGGTCATTGTCTGGGGCTTGTTGGGCGACACTGGATTTTTCTACCCTTCCATATTTCATGTGTGCGAAATGCTCCTTGGAACGGGTTTTAAGAGTTCGTCGCTCTGGCCGATGTATTTGTTGTTGCAATCTTGACAACTGATTTCGTGAATTCTCGGCTTCTCTGATTTATCTTCTGGGTTGGCAGGAAGCTGTTGTAATTTGTAAGAAGCATAAATATAAAACTTTCATATTCACTTTATCGAATATCTGTTGGTTGGAGTCCTCTAGTTTATTGAGGTTCGTATAGGATTACTATAAATATTTGACTTTTCAAAAAGATGAGAGAATTGAAAAGTTTATAGTAATCCCGTATAAACCTCAATACACTAGAGGACTTCAACAGATTTTCGATAAAGTGAATATGAAAGTTTCATATAAAACTTCTTACAAATTACAACAGCTTCTTGGTAATCCAAAAGATGAATCAGAAAACTAGAATATTTTCAAACTTCTTGAAAATCTCAATCGCTATTGAAGCTCAAACACACACCAAAATCATAAAAATCCAAAATGACTGAAGAGTCAACACAACAGCCCCATATAAACACATACAAATTAGAGTATGGCGATCTGAGATCTAACCATTGAGTATTCTAGCAAAAGTCGATAGGGGGGGTATCGCCTATTTTCTATCGCGAATTTTGGAATTTTGAAAACTGTGGAGCATAAGAATTGATTTTAACTAAATATTCGCATAGTGAATGAGGACTACATGTTTCCCCAAAAAATGAACCATAGATTCCCAATCTTGGATGGAGTGAAACAAACCCCCGATATCATAAAAAATTCTCATATATTATAAGTCGTCTTAAGGATCTGACGCCACATATTCCGAAGAGAACTGGTCCTTCACGAATGTGCAATGGTGCCAAGATAGATTTTCATTATTGATTGGTTTGTATCGATTGATTGGCTCTCAAGTCGTCGGTAATACAGAGTTCTGCATTTCTAGATTATGCAGCTTTTTTTAACTATTAATTGTTGCTGTATACTGGCGGTCAACAACCTCAATCAGTTCATGATATTGTTTTCTCTCTTAATTTTTTCCTGTGATCTATAATTGACCTATAATTGACCGCCTTTAAAGAGGAAGTCCGGGGTTCGATTCCACGCCGGGCCACCGTGCTGGGTAATTGCATGTTAAAAGGTAAGGCCTCGTTGATCCATTGCTCGCACAAGTTTCGACTTCTTGAGGGTTAACGTTCGTCAGCTGGTTAACGGATACGAACAAAATTCGAACTACGTTAAAAGAGTAACCTAAATAATTACAGGCTTGATCTGTGTGTCATTTTCACACCGCCGTTGATCAATGGCTGGATAAGTGACTCATCTAAGATGCCTAGAAATCCTGATGATTCAACTGATTAGATTTTGTTTAGATTTTTGTGGCAAAAAAAGCAATCGACTCTTTTGAAGGTTTCCCCTATTTTTCCGGTAGAGGGCGTTATGTTCCCATTTTTCAAATTTCATGACAAGGATCAAGTTAATTGTCATATTGTCATGTCACTTTGAAATTTTGATGTGTACGATGTTTTTATCGTGTTCATTTGTTGATTTCATTGCTTTTAAATATCGAAACGTTGTTACTGGTATCTCATTGTCCACCCATTATCCTTTAGGTTGCGATCTCTTCTCACTAGCCAATCAAATGAAAGTGGAAAAACCCGACTGCACATTTTCACTCAGTGCAAATTTAGCTTCAGACAAGACTGACAAGAGCGTGTTGGCGACATCTGTACATATTGTATGGAAACCTCCAAAAGCTCAATTATACACCAAAAATCAAGCAATCCAGATTTAGCCACTTTTATCCCAAACTTCTACAGGTATAAGTAAACACACCAGGGTTTCCCGGCATCTTAGACTCATCTAATAGATATATAGATAAAGTGAGATGATGCGCTCGACTATTTGTTAGTAGTCAATAGGATACAACTGCCAGATAATTTTATCCCTGCATCAATAAACGAACCCCCAAAAACTATAAGAACCGTTTTCAATATATAATTCATTGAAAATCATCTAACAGATTGGTTTCGAGTTGCATATGATTCTTCACAGCCCTTCGCCCTTCACTGAGAGGTAACATTATTCGCTACCCTTTTTTTCTCAATATCCCATTGACTGGCCTTGGAAACATCACAAACCTTTCTTACTCGATTCAAACCTCTCGTTTCATCAATATGGCGGAGAATGAGATGATACCATTATTTTCTCATCAACTTTCTGTTAATTAGCTAGAGTCCCTCAGTAAGATTCTTTCCCGGCTTACTACATGAGCTAAAGATATCGGCCTGCTACCCTGTAACAACCAGAGCAAGTAGCCCTTCATCAATCATTCCGGAATCTTTGAGGGCATTGTTTTCATCAGCTCCACGTTTAACAACACCACCAGGTACACAGAAATTAACAGAACAGGTGCCTGAAACAAAGCAAATAGGTGTATACGAAAGTGTGAAGTTCAAACAAGGGAGCTTTTGTGTTCATTCGCCCTTCAGAGATTCTATTCAGAACCACCTATTTTAATGCGGATACAATTATCTCTGAGCAAGGGAATGCAAACGACGAGCTCATAAAATGTGGCAGTCTGAAGATTCCGAGTCTGCTTTCTAAAACTCTATTTGGGATAATTAATCAGCAGAAATGACTAGTTTGATACTTAGTGGAAGTGATGATGTCGAAGACCTTTTCTCGTTTTCTTCTCCAAGTAAACTTGAAAAACACAATACTGAATGGGGAAATAACGTCACGAATATTAATCTGAGAATATACGACCAAATGAAAACAAAATAGATCCGTCATCAGGAACTGCGCCAATATTTTGGCAAAGGGCAGGGACCTCTCGTTTGATGGCATTGGAGTTCCAGTCAAATTTCGCTTCATAGAACTTGGAATTATCTTCACAGTAGTCTAGGGAATTTGAAATTCTGCCTTATAGTAGTGAACATCTGTATAAGACTCGCTTCATACCATACCAGAAATACAGCTATTGGAGTTGCTATATTTGCTCGGAGACCAAGTTTCTGTGAGATTGTTCAAAATTGTGTTTTCATATCAAGAACCTTGTCCTTGAACTTCTCTACCAGACGTTGAGAAGAATGATACGTTGTTCAAATGTTTTTCCTTGGGGTTCTTCTGGTTTATGCTGGCCAATCGAAGATTTGACAATTGTCGCCTTCCAGGAACAAGTGGTGGTTGAATTACCAATCAATGTGTTTCAGCATTAGTCGTCTGTCAGTACCAACACCACTCGACAAAAGACAAACCGCGCATATAAACTGGCATTTCCATCAGACGTTTCGAATCAATTTGTGATCGGGTGAGTTTACCAATTGAAAATCATGAAAGGGAACGTATCTATATCTACTTACAAGATAGAGTTCTGTAAATGAGTGTAATACCTCTCTATATGAGCAGTGTGTTACTCAAATCCAACCCTTCTGAGAAAAACCTAATGGTAACTTTATATATTTCTTTGGATAGTTCAATTCCAACAGATCATTCTAAATGAATTACTAATAGCCATAGGAATGTGTGTGTCGAAGTTGGTTTCAAGCACTTTTCCAACATTATGAAGATGTTGATGACTGAATTGCTGCTTGAAGAAAGAAGATGAAAGTGAGAAGCACCGCTGTTTGTTTGCTGTGGATTTTTCACCCCAAGTACGTTTCCTTACCACCTCAACCGAGACAGCGAAAATTCTACTCATCCCAACGCTTTCCCAATTTTTTCATCCATATGGAAACGTCTCCGATTTCCATTCGAACGTCGCTGTATTCGGAATTTCAATTCATTCAATAACAAATCGCAGCGAACTTTCTCCGGAACTTTTCTCTTGGCAAGGCGTCGGTCGGCCAGCGTTACCCGATTTTATTAGAAACGATCCGGCCTGAAGTCCCCCATAAAATATTCCCTCAACCCTCACAGATACATAACGGAAAGACATACAAGGTGTGGGCTCCAAAGAGACAGGTGGAAATCACAGGAAGCGGAATGAAATATGGCTGAAGTTGAGTAGAGGTATGCCTTATTTCCAGAAGAATGTTATGAGGGATTTTTTTTTAATCAAACGAACTTCAGTTATAAATGATCATGCGAATTGTATTCGATACTGCTTACATTTGGATTAACTCGTACTAGTGGATCGAAATTAATCGTTTAAAGTTTGAAAATGAAGTGAAAAATATCTGTCGATATAAAAAAAATAGTTTTATTATTGGAATCGATACAAGTTTAGAGGGGTAGACTTTATATCAATTGAAAGAAAATGGATATCTAGGAAAAATATTGACGGATTGACAATCCAAACACACCCAACAATGAAGACATAAAACCTCAAAATATAAAAACTGTTCCAAAAATTATACCCTAGTCTCTCATTTGTCTGAAAAGATAAAACTTTACGTTCAATACTTACACTTACCAAACCAAATAACACAACAGAAAACACAAGAAATTGAATCTATCACATTCCTTATTCGTGCGATCAAAAATATATCGGTGAAACGTCACGACCTTTGGAAGTACGAAAGAGTGGACACAAGATGTACATCAGGAACAGACAGATAGGTGGTTCTAAATTATCAGAACACATTCTCACTTCCGATGAAGATTAGACAGTAGAATGGAATAGTATTTAAATGACGAAAAAGAGGAATGGAAGGAAACTGAAATTAAAGGAATCTGCTTTCATCATGCAGTCATATATATATATATATCGAGGGATGTTGGGTAGTATACCTCAGTTCGATCTAAGGAGTAGGCAGATTGAGGCCCCGGCGTCAAGTCACAAATCCTTGCCCCCTGTGACAACACCTGAGGAGTAGGCAGATTGAGACCTCAGCGTGAAGTCACATTTACCTCTTGAAAATGGAGCCGAAACGTCGAGAACAAAACTCCATAATTTCCTTGATCACCTTAACGACCTCCACCCAAATATAAAGTTTACAATGGAAATCGAAAGCAATAACTCCCTTCCATTCTTAGATGTCCTCATCACAAAAACCAATGACTCCTTCACCCACACGGTCTACAGGAAACCAACACACACAAACCGATACCTTAACGCAAACTCCCACCATCATCCAGCACAAACCAATTCCGTTGTGAATTCCCTCATCCACAGATCCATCAACCTCACAGACCTCCATAACAAACCACAGGAACTAGCCCAACTCAAATCAGCCCTTCTTCAAAATGGATTCACAGACCATCAAATTGACAGATCCATCCGCCGCCATCAAACTTCTCATTCCATCCCTAGAGACCCAACAGACAACAACGTTCCCCACAAAGCTTTTCTTCCCTACATCAAAGGTGTTACTGACAAAATCAGCCGAATTCTCAAAAAACAGGACATAAAAACGATATTTACAGCCAGCAACAAAATCTCCACATTCCTCCGCTCCCCCAAGGACAAAATTGTCAACGAATCACAGGGTATATATGAAATACCATGTTCTGATTGCCATAGAACATATGTAGGCCAGACCAACAGACGTGTGACAAGTAGAGTATACGAACATCAACTTGCTGTCTGAAAATCAGACCCATCTTCAGCTCTGTCCAAACATCATCAAGAGACAGGACACAATATAGACTTTGCGAACACTAAGACCATCGCCACAGCAAAAACACTACAAGCTCGTATAATTCGCGAGGCCATCGAAATCGAGAAGCGACCTTCCTGCTTAAATAAACGTGACGACGGCCAGAGACTTCCAACTGCATGGAAACCCCTAATTTCCAGATGCCCAGTCCCCACCAAGACATCCGACGGTCCTTTAGTAGCACCCGCTGCTATAAATCCTACCCAACATCCCTCGATACCTCAGTTCGATCTAAGGAGTAGGCAGATTGAGACCTTAGAAAGAACTCGTGACGAGACCTGGGGAGTAGGCAGATTGAGGCCCCGGCGTCAAGTCAATGGCTCCAAAATCGGAGCCGAAACGTCGAGAACAAAACTCTAGACGCGGTTCAACCCGAACTCAACAACAACATATATATATATATATATATATCGAACAGTTCGATCTAAGGAGTAGGCAGATTGAGACCTTAGAAAGAACTCGTGACGAGACCTGGGGAGTAGGCAGATTGAGGCCCCGGCGTCAAATCACAAACCCTTGCCCCCTGTGACAACACCTGAGGAGTAGGCAGATTGAGACCTCAGCGTGAAGTCACATTTACCTCTTGAAAATGGCTCCAAAATCGGAGCCGAAACGTCGAGAACAAAACTCCACAAGAGAAAATGCTGACTAATTGGATTCGTTCTATCCAAAAAACTGTTTGTTTAGATAATGTTGTTGTTTGGCCAGAGAAAGCACTTCAAAAATCAGTGTAGAGTTTGATTTTTATAAGCATTGTAAAGTTATATAATACGAGTTTGATTGTTGCAGTTAAGCTCATCTCATAACATCTGGGAGAATATTTGAATTTCAGAATATTAATGTAGATATCAACAATTCACATGTCGAGAAATTGAGAATTTGATTTAACAGAATATTTTCCAAACGCATACCTAGGCTGGTTTAAGTTTGGATTGTACCCAATAAGTTCAGGTCAAACAAGTTTTCCACTTCTCTGGTGCTTCTTTTCAATATTATCAACATATCATGGAATGTTGGTATTACTGTCCAAAAATAAAGTTTCCATAAAGAGTGATAAAGGTTGGATCATTACTACATGTATTGAGAAAGGATGCCCAAGATAGAAGTTTACTACTAGTAAACTCTTGTTCATTTGGAGTTGAACTATTGTCACAGTTGGATTAACTATATGGTTCCATAAGAATGATGAACAATGTATAAACCACTTGCTCACAATATAGGCAGGAATATTATATTCATTTCTTCTCTGGATTCAGGAAAAAAAGTATTTCTCCTCAAATCTTTACTTATAATAAAATAGTATTAGTGGCAGATTAGTATTTGAAACTTCTTCAGGCAGGTTTTCGTCTTATTCCAAATATTAATCCAACGACAAATTCGATAAGTGCCTGAAGTTGAGTGGAATCTCAAAGATCGGCCACATGATTCGAACAGTTATAGTGCATAGACCTGGGGTAAAAAATAATGCTGTGGAAAACCAAATAAAGAGAGGAATGCAATCGATGATAAAAAAATTCAAAGAGATTCTTTGAAATTCACGCTCAGAAGATAAATGAAAAATGTCAGATCTGAAGAACAGCAGACTTTACATACTAACAGGAAACATCACGAAGCACAGTCGATGAAAAAAACACTCTTGGAATTGGAGAGAGATGACAAAAAGTAGATTTTGTGAGAACAGTCACAGCATCACTTTGGTCATATTCTCAGACTCTTTAGTTTCCAGTAATTCCAGGGCACATAACCTGGAAGCGTTCAGGATAGAAATACTTATTTCAACTGAAGAATAGGAATGAATGTAAGAGAATCAACCAATGGAGAAGCAGAGGCAGTGAAAAAAAACACAAAGTATCTCATAAGTCGCAGGTTGTTTTGAACTGCTTCTTTCTGAAATAATATATTTGCATTTTGTCTTCATCCTCTCTAGCAAAGGAGTCTTCTCGGTACCACACCACCATCTTCTTTCATCACTTATCAATCAGCATCACTTATCAATCATTCATATTCAGTATGGTCCAAG
Source organism: Zygogramma bicolorata (assembly GCA_032362365.1). NCBI lineage: Eukaryota > Metazoa > Arthropoda > Insecta > Coleoptera > Chrysomelidae > Zygogramma > Zygogramma bicolorata. The sequence goes on along the minus strand of JAVJAQ010001669.1, from coordinate 141,334 downwards.
GATGATTTGTGTTTGTTCTGTTTCATGTATGGTTTTAACATGGTAGTCAGTACAATAAGAGTGGATATGGTGGTCATCAGTATCACTATCTTTCTTCGGGTTTGAAGGCCGTAGTTCTTTGGAATTTCTTCCTGACGTTTCACGAGCGCGAGTGGCTAGCTTCTTCAGAGGCTCACTCATCATGACTATTATTCCGATGACGTAGAATCATATTGATAATCAATATAAGATATAGTGTATTTTCTCGTTATTTATGAAAAACTCGAAGGAAATAAACTCTATTAAATTCAATATCGAACGATACAAATTGAATTAGTGATGTCGAATAATTAAAGAAACTCGAACCAACAACCATAAAGTGAACTCTCTCATAGGGCATACGCCTCAACCAACTAGGCCATTTGGACTGTACAATTTTCGTTGATTATTGGTGTGAAGAGCAGATGTGAGTCTTTCAATTCCACAAAGAAAACATCAATTGTGACAATTCAAGCTTAACTCAAGGATTTCCTGTATGTAGGTAGACAGATTTCTACGAGGTTGTCCCTGGTAACTAGGTATTTTGTTCCCTTTGATTGGTGGAATTCATATCCTTCCTTGAGTGGATACGAAATCATAATGATCCAGGGATCACCTATTTATACGTAAACTATAAAGAAATGGGTATACTTACGGGTGGGGGTAGGAAAATTATACTGCACATCAGATTATATTTTGCTTCTCCATGGGATGTACAACCTTGTACCCGTCAGACTTTTTCTTTCATTTTTCCGATTCCAAATATTTCATAGCAAGTCCACCCTCTAAGATTTCGAATCCAACTCGAGGAGGATTTACTCGTCGGCCAGGATTAGAAACTCATATGAGCTCGATATCTCTGGGCAGGTGTAGCCTGGATCAAGGATGCTGTGTGCCGTGGGGACTCCGACGACCCACTAAATATCGATCTCGCCCTCATCGGGACGTTGTTAGCTTTGGGTTCGCGAAGAGGCCGTTTACACGTTGCCCCTTTTTACTGGTTTCTGTCGGGAGTTTGGGGTGCAGTGGCAGATACGAGGGGGGCATTCGGGAAGAGTTAGTAGTTTTTTCGATAATAATTCGTCATGAGGTAATTATCCGTTAAGCGGGCTCCATCGTGAAATTAAAAAATTTTTGGTGGAACATACGTATTTCGGCCTGCTGAACAAGAAAGTCTAATAAAGTTTTTGGGGCTCGCAACTAGTTTCGGAGATACGGCCCCCCCAAAGACAGGAAATCGGGGTTTTATGCCTGTTTTTTTCTCAGTCAATTCCGCTAGAAATTCCTCCTTCTTTCTATCAGCACAATATACTCATTCTATATATCCTTCTTCATCACTTTCCAACAGAACTATAAGCATTTTTCCATTTTTCACAACAAAACTCTAAGAGGTAAATCGTCATAGAAATTCGAGGTTAGCAAAACAATAGAACGCGCATCGCGCGTTCTATTGTTTTGCTAACCTCGAATTTCTATGACGATTTACCTCTTAGAGTTTTGTTGTGAAAAATGCTTATAATTCTATTGGAAAGTGATGAAGAAGGTGGTATAGAATGTGTATATTTTGGTGATAGAAAGAAGGATGAATTTCGAGCGGAATTGGCTGAATAAACAAACATAAATGTCAACCCTGAAAACCCCGATTTCCTGTCTTTGGGGGGCCGTATCTCCGAAACTAGTTGCGAGCCCCAAAAACTTCATTAGACTTTTTTGTTCAGGAGGCCGAAATACGTATGTTCCACCAAAAATTTTTTAATTTCACGATGGAGCCCGCTTAACGGATAATTACCTGTCATGATGTTCCCAATCTGGTCATTTATTTTGTTCTGAAAAAGCTTCATATTCCTATATATTCATTCCGTAGTCTTTTGGGGTCGTAATCTTCCGCAATCTGAAAAAAATTAGAAATAATTACGGAGTCTACACAGGTGTAGAAGGGCAGATTCTTAATCTACTCCGAAAAGTTGCTCCGTCTATAGAAAAACAATTCATTGTGGATAGAACAAGTCCAATTAGTTAGCAACTTCTCGTATATCCCGAATTTTGCCTATGAAAAAATAAGAACTAATATATATGAAAATACTTATCGTTCACGTTTCAGAAACTAAATCCGTTTCCGTTCTCAAAACTCATATGCAAATCCCTGTTTAAATGCAAATATCTCTTGTTGGCAATCTACCTAATTGACATTTGCCAAATTGACATCTGAAAATTTGAGATGAGAAGTTGCTGACTACTTGGACTTGTTCTATCCAGAAAGAACTGTTTTTCGATAGACGCAGAAACTTTTCGGGGTTGATAAAAAATCTGCCCTTCTACACTTGTATAGATTCCGATAATAATTCCCATTTTTTCAGATTGTGTTTGGTAACAAACTCAAAAAACTACGGAACAAATATTGATCCACCACAAATTAATGACGTTCAAACAGTTCTTTTATATGTTTTGAGACTGAAGTGTTGAATAAATCGAAAATTATATATACCTACTCCAAAAATAGGATTGTAAGAGAAGGCAAGCTAGCTTTCGAACGTCGACAAGTATATCTAATTTTCAATATATTTTTCAATTTGATTCCCAAATTTATAAATAATTCGATACGTTACTCACAAAATAGTCAGCCAATTTTGCTTCTTTGAAATATTTCAGTTATTTATCAAGACGAATATACCAATTAGTCCTATGAACAGATATTATAAGAATGTAAAGCTTTTTCTTTTCCCTTCTAGAGAAAGGAAAACCCGGAAAATATAAATCAGGACATTTCAACCTCCTCAAATAACATTCAAACAAAAATAATTGTGTTTTTATGTGATGCTTCGTGAGGCTGTTGAATGATTTGTTTTTACTTTGAAGTTCCTCTCCCATTTGCATTGAACATATTTCTCTATTGAGAAAATTCAATCATTACATGGTATTCACAAAAACAATCACCAAACTCAGAACAAGCATTCTCCCATGGGTTTAATAACATTATTTGACCGTTTTCAGATGGGTTCAATATAGAAATGCAAAAATTGATCTTGAACTGATATGGATCAATACTGAAAAAACGACATTTATTATATAAATATTGACTTAATGTTGATAATTTATTCGAACTCCATACTTTAAGGTGTGATATTGATGATATATGAGTTTGATAACTCACATCTATCTCAGGTTATATTTAATAATATTAGTTCAAAAATATGGAGATTTCGATATTGTTCGTATATCTTTTCGCCAATATTTGTCCAACATTGTTTGGGAGATTGCATTATCAATTTAGGTAGTATATTGACGAGATAAATATGCCCATTCTGATTGCTTGAAAATTGTACTCACAACCTATTAGGGGTTTTGTTAGTGAAAAAATATAATTTCCAAACTGGGACCTCAATATTGGTACTGAAATATTGATCATAAAACATTCAACAAAGTAGGTTTCAAAAACTTTTTCAAAATAGATTTTCTCTATAACATAGAGTATAACGATTTTTCAATAACAATGTGATGTTGCTCCGAACTAGGGTTGCCAACTATACTGTTGAAAATAGTATTACACTATTCTTCAATACATAACACTTTCTACTGTTGAACAAAAATGAATTATACAAAATACTGTTCTAAGCATCAGGATGCTTAACACTATAAGTGTTATACTTAGACACTGACAGTTTTTTTTTATTCAGTCAGAGGGCGCTCGGTGCAGCGTAGCCACAAACAAATCACAATAATGGAGTTTCAGAACGAATCTTTCAATGGTCAAATATTTCAAGGTATGAAAGAGTATCAAAGGACAAAGATTTTCTGGCCAAAAGTGGAGTCGTTTATTAGTGAACACCTCAGAATAATTCAAAAATATTACTGGAATGGTCTCATATCTACTTTCTGTTCTCCCCAGCTCAGCATTTACTGAAAGCTTTTCTTTCAGTAAAGAATGTAAATTGGCGGGAGGATAGAAATAGAGCAATTAATAATTTAATAGAAAATGAGCTCATGATTTATTTTAATTTCAGTTATAATTGCTGTTGACATATGTATTGAAAGCATGAAATAAATAAAACACTGTTGATTTTTGGGAATAATCTTCTCAGACATAAATATACTTTATTTCTCATAAAAAAAGTTGGCAACCCTACCTCGAACATAACTCGGAGTCACCAGATCTATACCACGTACCAATTTATTACACAAGTCATCACCGTAGCGTAATGTGTATATGGGACACTTGGTAAACCTGGGAGAGTGAGTTCAAGCCCCGCAGAGGCCAGTAATTTTTTTCCGGTAAGTATTCGTTTAGTACATGTCGGTTGAAGTGAGTAGTTCTATAATTGAATCTAATGAATATTTAATGATGAGTTTCGGGGGTAATATTCCAAGTGCGCCAGGTTCGGGACGTATCACTACGTCGATATCCCATTACGCCGAATTCTCATTACACCGAATTCTCACTACGCCGAAAAGCATTGCTAACACTTAGACACCAAAACATGATCGTTATCGAAGCTTGATTTCATTCGACGTAATGGGAATCCAACGTAGTGACAGACCAAGCACCCGAAGGTGAGGAAGGTGAATACGCACCAGTGCGCAAAAAAGTGTTTTATGCGCTAGTACGGAAAAGTGACTCTTTCAACACCAAAATGAGTGCGCAAAAGTGGACTTTTCCGTACGCTAGTTAAAAAAATATTTTTGATTGGATTTCAACACCCTGCATTCCATCCGATCTCCTGTATGAATTTGATAATAACATTCATAGAAGTTGTCAATGATGGCCCTAATAAAAAAGGCCTGGACCCGCCCTTGATAGCGAACGATAGCAAGGCCTGCTTCGATGTTTTGGTGGCAGTTTCTTGGTCATTCTCGACGTAGATTGGAATCCGAGCAAACGTTGGGAACGTTATTGGTCGATTGTTCATTGGGGGCGAAAGTTCGCGGATGAAATTGCACTTCCGAGCGTGAATGGTGGTCAGTTAGTAGACTGAATGTAGAAAAGAGAAAAAAAAAGAAGAAGAAGCGAGTCATTCGAATTGAAGTCATGGAGATTCATTTTCAATTGAAAACAGTTTTTATGGAAGGAGTTCGATATATTGAGCTGCTGATAATGAGAAAGCTGAAATCTTTGCTGAGAAAGGAGCCAAAACTCCTTTCTTTTGTCCGGTATCCTTTTGTGAACTCTCAAAAAGCCTCCTGAAAGTGGAATTCCGTCACTGGAAACTTCATCAACTGAATACGTCAGCGAAATGAGAGATATAAGGAAAAAGTATGAACAATGAGATTGAAAGCTTTGAGGTAAAAGTTGGAACTCGTGTAGAGATCAATTACCCAAACAACAAACTGATATTATCTGCATTCGAAGCGCGTTTCGCTAACAATACTCCTGAAGATGCTAAACTTGTAAGAGAAAGGGGCATCTATAGGTGATATGGTAATTAATCTCTACGAAAAGTTTCGGTAAGGGAAAAAAGAGTGGAGATCTCCGTTACTGCTGAGACTGCAGAATATCTGCTTTGCGAGTGCTAAGCTATTTTCTGTAAAAGGCCCCAGTTCCTGGAAGGAGAACCCCAAAGGGATTACCCCTCTTGAAACTACCAAACTCCCGCAGAATTCCTGGTTATCAGGGCTATTGCGATATAATATTTCTTATAGATCGCTGAGGTGTGGCTGAGATGGCTGATCGAACCCCCGTAGTTTAGGGCTGCTCCACATATTCATGCCTGAGATTGATTACAGTCCAAATTATTTCCATTCTCAACTCTAGGAAGGAACGAGACCAACGCAGATACTTTTCAGAGTGGATGGGAAGTCCGTCCTTCTCCACTTGTATAGATCAATTCCCAATTCTTTCAAATTGTGGTGAGTTGAAAATCCAAAAATCTAAGAGGAGAAAGAACTATAGTTTTTTAGATCGAGCCAAAAATAACTCTTATGTGATTCGCCGAACGCTGCGGTTCATAGACAGAAAAGTAGTAATTTTTATAAACTCTCTTTTTCTTTTTGTGGATCAATTATCCTTCTCTTTTGAAATAAGTGAGTAATCAGTTGATTAAACCTTCTCTTTGTAGTTTTTTGGGTTCCTAACCTACCACAATCTAAAAAATGGGTATTATTATTGAAACAATTCTTTTTGGATAGAACAAGTCCAATGAGTCAGCAACTTCTCGTATAACTGTATCTTCTCTACCAAAAAAATTACAAGAATTAATACATGTATAAAAATGCTTATCGTCAACGTTATGGAAACCGAATCCACTTCCGTTCTCGAAGCTCATGTGCAAATTCCTTTTCAAATCCAATATTTCTTATAATCAGTATAGATTCCAATATTAATAATAATTTTTGCAGATTGTGGTAGGTTAGGAATCCACAAAACTACGAAGAAAAGTTTTATCTATCACAAGATAATCATTTTCAAACAGTACTTTCTGATTCAAACCATATGTTTTGGAAATAAAACCATAAAACCATTGGATTAGGGAGGAGCAGGGTACATATAGCAATTCGTATCACTCCATCACCCTAATCGTTACTCTGTTCTGGGGTTAACATTTTGTAGGCATAATGAAACCTGCACATTCAACTGGTTTCGAAAGTTGTTTGCACATTATCAAATTCATCTCATATTTAGATTAGGATTAATATATATATATATCAGAGCTGTGCCGAGCACTGACGCTCAGTGCTTCGAGCACTAAGCACTAAGCACTCTTGAAGAGTGCTCCGGAATCTCGAGCACTAAGCACTAATTTTGACAAAGTGCTCGCGATTACTAAGCATTTTCGAAAAGTAATTCGATATGGGGAGCACTAAGCACTAAGCACTGTTCAAAAATATGATACTGTTATACACTTGAATTGCTTTTTGACATGGTTTTTGTATTTTTTGTAGATTATTCACGTAAAATTCAATCCTAAACATCATGAAACAGCATATTGAGTCGAACCCAATGCTTTGCCTATGATGAATGAATACGACTCGCATTATGATTATTAATATCATTTAATATAAATAAATACATATCTCCAACAGAAAACAGAAAAACATAACGTCAATTCACTAACAAACTAAATGTTACACATCAAGCGAATGAGAAGTTTACAGTTTTGCTACATATTGTCATTAGCCCCCTGAATTGTTGGAACCGTTTCCGAAATTCAGATTATTATATATTTATATATTAATGGTTGAAAATACTGGTTATTTTTCAACCCGAATACCCTGTTTCTTTGAGAGTAGACAAGGGACTGTGTCAATGGAAATAATTGTTAAAGAAGTCGACAACTGCATTATGAATTTGGGAAATTACTCTGGAGCCCATTTCTCCATAAGCCGCCTACTATTGATAAAATATCATTCGATAGAACTTACCTATCTATACTGCGTACTGCTCCGACACTCAACGCACTCGGTAACACTCAAAACAAGACTGAGATCTTCCGAAGATGCATATGGAAGCGATTCAGACTCAAGATTTTGTCTTGAGTGGGGGTGCACGTTCTCATGTTTCGACAAGTAGGAAGTATGGAAAGACTTAGTGCTTAGTAATCCCGAAAAGTGCTCCCGAGCACTTAAGTATATATATAGGGGGAGAGATATTGGGTGAAGCAGCAAGCAAAAAGTGTACTCTTTTAACACTGTATTTCCAATATTTCGACAGTGACTACTGTCATCTTCAGGGAAGCTACAAGATTTATTACAACAATTGGTCAAGAAAAATGGAGAAAAAATACAAACATACTTACTGTGTTAGCGAGGATGGTTGCGATATAAAAGTTGATGATTAAACATTGAAAACAGAGCAAGGTGAACACATGTGATATATGAATAAATATGTATATAAACTTCAAAAAACAGGTTAAATTGATCTTGAATATTTAAAAATAATTTTTAAGAAGACAATTATTCACGCTTGCGGTACAGCCGCAACGTGGAAAAATGAGGTTAGAAATTTAAATTTTATTGACAATTGACAAAAGACTCAAAAGGGAGAGAATGATAATTTTCTGAAATCTGACAGATGTGGGAAACAACTATTTGGCTGCTGCTTGAAGAACATTCAGCCAATTGACTGATCTCAAAGGAGTGAAGGATCTCCTGTGACAGAAGCGTTAAAATTATGAAAATTCTTGTCAATTAATAAAAGGTACGAATAAATTTCGCTTAAATGATTAAGATCTGTTTTTTTATTTAGGCATTGGTCCGACTGAGAGATGAAGGCCATCTCCATAAACAATCTCTTGGAGTGATTGCGCTCCCTAGTCAAAATTTTTGTACTTTCAAAGTTCATATTATGGCCAGTACTGTTTACGTGGACACCTAGTGCACATCTGTCTGGGTGAAGTCTGCTATCACTTTTATGTGATGCAATACGATCTTTCAAGGTTCTAGATGTTTGACCTATGTAAGTTTTCTCGCAATTTGAGCAAGGAATGCAATACACTAATTGTGACTGTGAAATCAAAGGCGTTTTATCTTTAACTTTAGTAAAAATGGAATTAATAGTTAAAACTGTTTTATTTGCAATTTTTATGTTTTGAAAATCTTTGAAAATCCTAGACAGCCTGGAGGAAACATCTGCTATATAGGGAAAAGAAGTATAAAAAATTGGAGTTGGGTTTTCCTCAATTTCATTATTTGCTATATTGAAATTATTATGCAAATTATTATTTAAAACTTGGATGTCCATGGTGGACGTACTAAACAGGATCTTATTTAACAAGGTAGAGGGATATGAATTTTCACTGAATAAGTTGAAAAGTGTTTTTAAATTTTGAACATGATAGGAGTGATCGGAAATACAGAGTACTCGATTTTTCATCTGCTTGACCAAATTTACTTTGATGGACTGTTTATGGTAGGAGTGATAATTCATGAATCTTCCACTGCTTATAGGTTTTCTATACCAGTCGATGACCACGATATTGTCCTCCGTTCGACGAAATTTTGTGTCCAAGAAGGGAACACTTTGTTCCTCATAATTTTAACGCTTCTGTCACAGGAGATCCTTCACTCCTTTGAGATCAGTCAATTGGCTGAATGTTCTTCAAGCAGCAGCCAAATAGTTGTTTCCCACATCTGTCAGATTTCAGAAAATTATCATTCTCTCCCTTTTGAGTCTTTTGTCAATTGTCAATAAAATTTAAATTTCTAACCTCATTTTTCCACGTTGCGGCTGTACCGCAAGCGTGAATAATTGTCTTCTTAAAAATTATTTTTAAATATTCAAGATCAATTTAACCTGTTTTTTGAAGTTTATATACATATTTATTCATATATCACATGTGTTCACCTTGCTCTGTTTTCAATGTTTAATCATCAACTTTTATATCGCAACCATCCTCGCTAACACAGTAAGTATGTTTGTATTTTTTCTCCATTTTTCTTGACCAATTGTTGTAAATCTTGTAGCTTCCCTGAAGATGACAGTAGTCACTGTCGAAATATTGGAAATACAGTGTTAAAAGAGTACACTTTTTGCTTGCTGCTTCACCCAATATCTCTCCCCTTGTATATATATATATATATATATATATATATATATATATATGCCGGGTTTTGCAGTCTGAGGAATAAGTGTACTCTTTATTTCAGTTCGAGCTTTCGAGTCTATTTGGCTCTTCTTCAGGAACGCTATACAATCAAAAATCAATTCTCAAATATCTAAAATACAGTATAAGGGAGTCAACTTACGAAATGTGAAATTGAAATAAGAAGCTGCAAATTCTATGTTTATCCATCACACTTGTATATCTTGTAATATTGTATGTAAAATATATATAAAATTGGGAAAAAGGGTTTAAATTTCTCAACCGTTAAAATGAACTGATATAAGTGATATTGGCATTGATTGATATGGATCGGGACACTGACATAAAACTACTGGTTTTTGAGTAATCTACATAAAAACGAAGTTGAAAATAGTATATGAACCTTGCTGAATTTTATGGAAATGAAATTTGATGTTTGTCGAAATTAGTGAATTTGAAATCTGTTATTGTCAAGATGGAGTGAGTAAGTATATATAACGTTGAGACTTTCTATTTCTCCTCTTGAATTCATACAATCGGAATGTTTGAAAATATTAGTTATTTCTAAAATGGCGTTCCTGAAGAAGAATAGACTCGAAAGCTCGAACTGAAATGAAGAGTATACCTATTACTCAGACTGCAAAACCCGACATAATCTCTCATATAATATATATATATATATATATATATATATATATATATATATATATATATATATATATATATATATAGACGGTCGTCAGCTGGTTTATGGAAACCAACAATTTTTAGAACAATATTTCACCCCCGCAACACTTTGAAAATATAATAGCCTTTTTTGACGACAAATCGCTGCTCAATGGATCTGTCACGAGAGAAAAAAGTTGACATAATCACGTACTCGACTCGATATCGATCAGTCGAAAGCCTATTCACTAATATTCCCCCTCCGATGGCATCATTGATGGTGGAACAAAACACCTGCCGATCATTGGGATTAAAAACGCCATTGTGCATTTCGTGAAAATTTCCAACGAAACGGAATTAAATTCCCGTATATAAAGCTTTCTCTCAACGTCATTTCAATGGACAGACTGTTGTTGGTTATCGGGTTAGGTTAATATTTGAAGAGTTGTTGAACTACCAGCTCGCCGGCATTTCAACGTAAAATGAATCAATTACGCTAATTCGTAACGGAAAATAGCTTGGTGAAAATACATCATAGGACGAATAGTAGGAGAGCCCACGATGCTAAATCGGGATTTACTCGAGCGTCATAGAGACCTATTGGGTTGCGAAGCTCAGATGATAAAAAAAAATGTTATATAATGTATACCTTTTCATCGGTGGGGGGAGCAGCTATAGACTTTCAAAAATGTAAAAAAAACTGTTACGTGGACATACTCGAGCGCGTCAGATATTGATATCATCTATGTCCTACATATTTTCAAAAATGTACGTGTGTTAATCTGATTGTTTCCATGGTGGGGGTGGTCGTACGTAAGGATTGAAAATGAAAGAAAGAATTTCTCTCGAGCGTGTCAGATTTTCTGAGGGGATGTTAAGTGAACCTCAAAAAAGCTCTCATATAATAATCTGACGGTTTGGATGTGAGGCAGACTCGCGGCCGTTATTAGAATGTGAAAAAAAATTCGTCATTTTGAAATACATGAGCGCGTCAGATTAAGATATATATGGATAATCTTCACGCCCTAGACGTTGCAGTCTCATAATCTGACGATTATCATGAGGGATTCATCTATTCTGCCAATATGATTTTTTTCATTTCTCCAAATCATTGAACTTAATTAATTGAAAATCTCAGGAAAAAGCATGCAAATAAAAAAGTGTATGTTTTTTTTAGTAGAATACTTGTATTTATAACAGAATAATTATAAGCAATTGAAGTTTTAAAATTTTAAAACGTTGGATATTCGTTGTAAACAATATTATGCCACCAACTAGTCTGTGTGATAAACTGTCATGGCATGATGACAACAGAAACCAGAGTGGGGACTGAGTGGGAGAGCCATAGATACAGAAAGAGTGACAGAGAAATATAAACGTGGAGCAGGGAATTTAGGCATCACGTAGCTGCACGCATTACGCTTTATCGATGAATTCTTATTATTTCGGCTTGTGGAAATCGTCAGATTACCTATATATTTTTTGCAATTCTTGAATTGAAGCGTGCCATATGCAAAAAGGTCTAAGTGCCACATTTGGTCATGAACGTTTTAAGGCGAAAATTGGGTCTAAGTGCCCTGCTTTACTTGCACACAAAATTCTGGGTTGATAGTGCTGCCACAAGTGGATGACAATATGAAGTTAATTTCAAAACGTTCTAAGTGCCAAATCTTACATGCACTGTCATTAGTGTATCCCACAACTTCGTTTCGGGACGTTTCTTGGTGTTTTCACTGAATTAGGATTCTACGATGGAAATCCATCAAGATATCAGGGCCAAGAAGAGACAAAAAACAGGAAATGTTAGAAATAACACCCAAATGAATAAAAGAGCAGGAAATCCATACCTGACCTTGAATAAAGCAAAGTTTCAACCAGGATATGCAGCTTAACATTTCTGATATTTTCTTGAGTTAATGAGTATAATGTTTATTTTGTATTATTGTCGTTTTTCTTCAATAATTTCATAATAAAAGTACTTCAATTGAATAATACATTCGAACTTGATAATGTGCAAGTGGAATGGCACATAGACCGTTTTGAACTTGTGGGGCCTGATTCTTCCTATCATGGATAGATCAAACCCAAATCTTCTCTAAAATATATCAATTGACTGTTGAACTATCATTAGTATGAATATCATTCATTTGTGCCAAACGGTTTTGAGTTCAACTCAATTTCTCTCCTGTAATTTTTTCGAATTTGGACTTAGACCCTTCTGCATATGGCACGCTTCAATTATTTCCTTCAAAATAAAAATAAAATTAGCCACGCTCGAGAATGTCGAGATGGCGTTTTTTTTACAATTTTGTAGCCCCCCTCCTTCTTTAGGTCACTCTCAAATTGTCACATTTGTGGAATATACACGTTTCAGGATGTAACTAACTCATCCTACTTTAATCTGACGCGCTTGAGAATTTCAGATGATCAATTTTTTTTACTAATCTGATCCTTTATTCTTGAAGGGCGGCCATATAAATAGGGCCCATATGTGATGGAAGTACTTAACCAGGTACAAGGTTTCCCCCTGTATATTAATCTGCCACGCTTTGGTAAATCCCGAAATCCCCGCTTGGGTTCCCCTATTAGAATAAATGTAGCTTCAAACAACTGACTCCTTGTTTAGTACTTTCATATATGTTTCTATTGATTAGTTATTTCGTAATATTATTTATTAACAAGTATCAGATCTGAAATATATAAGGTAAATTCAAGTCCTATAGTTTGACTTGTATAAATGACAATCATCAAATTTCTTGTTCTATCAACGAACATTTGCTGTTCGTTGAATCAGAAAATTATCGAAAGTTTCAACTTACAACCAGCCAACGACGGTGGAAACAATTCTATCACAATCAACATTCTGAAAAATCAAGCAGATATATTCGTTACGTTCAACTAAAGAAGGTACGACTGACTATTTCAGCAGTCACATAACCATAATCGTTACTTAGAACTATCGATCATAACAGAAAATCTCATAGCCCCAAACGAGCTATTTCACATTATGCAAATCTGTAATCATATTGAATTCATCAAATATATTTTCAAACGAGATCTTTCGATATCACGATACTTGCGATACTGTTGAGAAGATTCATCAACTTATTCTTTAACGGGACAATATTCAATCCTCATCAACACTTGGCATACTGGCTAATGAGAACTTTGATCTAGGAATCTGAACTCGTTCATCCACATCCAAGAAATATGGCTTTCCATATATTAACAAATGGGCTTCATAGTGCTCCCACTGTATTTCAGCGATTTTTATGATGAGCTGAATAGGATCTCGTATTCTTATCAGAGTCTTGAGAACGGTATGTTTCTCTTCTCGATTTCATTAGTGTATCAAATGAATTTTACATATAATCATGCAAAAAAGGAATACATGAGTCCCGAATATGACAAAACTTCGATTTCATGATATACTTTTCGAAAGTCTTTCAAATAGGTCATTACTAAACAAGAAAAGATGGATTATAAGGTTCCGAATTTTCTGCATGTCCAAATGAGATTTGCTCCAGTTCTGTCGATTTCATTTCCTCAAGAAAGAAAAAGGGAATATAATTTTGTTCGTTGGGCTGGTCTTTTATAAGGCCCTTCGAAACTTCAGAAATTCAAGAATACTACCACTTCATTTTACCTTTTCCCAGGCTCACTCGATGATCTCTGAACATGAAAGGAATTTATTACTGTGTGAATATCAAGGCAAAAAAAAGGGTCAAGTTTCATGAATATAAGGAATAGTTCAGAACTATACTGTATAGTTGAAGGAGTTCAACCAGTGGAAGTACCATAGGAATTAATCTGGAGAAAATTCCATTTTCATATTATATAACTTGTCGCTTATCCACAATAATTATTGAATTCCTGCCCAGAAATATCTCTTCTTCCTCCATTTATTACAAAACATATTTTTTTCAATCTTATTCTTATAGGTAACGTTATCAAGCAATCGCTTACATAAATACTGTGATACATTTTAGTAATGAAGGTTCTATCAGTGCTTCCGAAATGCGATGTCTGCATCGGACAACTTGACGTGTTTATTCCATCATTTGCATAATTTTCAATAGAATTATGTAACTGTTATAACCGCTGGTGGTTCGGTTGCTCGGATCCGGAAGCTGGTGTGACATTATATACGAACGATTGTGCCAAGTCATGAAAAAGAACTGGTCTTCTGTTCATTTGAATTCATTTTTTTCAGTTCAATTTTGATCAACTGTACACCTCAGTTGTCTTGATTAGATTTTTCACTTATATTCCGTTATATCTGAGTATTTCAATTTTATTCCTTTTTTTTAGATTCAATTTCCTGTCACTTCAACTGAGTTTTCATTCCCGTTTTCATATTATGTTTCATCAATGTTCATTTAAATTAATATTTCAACTAATCGATTAACTGTGCATTAAAGCTCTCCAATCTGAATTCATTATTCAAGTTTACTTTCCGAACAACAAAGTTTTTCGATATGTTTCAGTGGAGTGAATTGATTATGTAGACAATGAAGGTTCCAAGAGGTTTTAACCAATAAAATTAATTTCAAAGTGCTGCTACTGTCATGAGGAAATGTTTCGGGTCATTATGCTTGAAGATGCTAGTGTTGCCTTCATTTATAACCATATTCAGCTGCGAAAATTTTGCTATTACATTATGTAGTTTCAAGGATATATTCATCCTATTCTCTTATTCTCGACCATGAAATTCCTAACCCCATCAGCAAACAAATACCTATGGGAGAAATTTTTATAATATTCACAGCTTGTCCACACATCTGGAGTAATGTACCTGTGAGTCGTGATGGCATTGCTTCAAAACCGGATGAGATAATGTTCGCACTTCCGTTCAGAATAGCTTGAGATGAAGAGTGTATTGTTCATAGTCGAACCCAGTGAGTGAAGAAAGCTGCTAGAGTTATCAAAAGTATATTCCAATCAAGTAAGACTCGCTCGTGCCCACTGTCTCACATAATGCATCGGCAGTATTTCAACGATTTGTTGTTCAACTTTCTCCTCAGTTTTTTAGAGTTCTTAACCTGCCACAATCTGAAAAACTAAGAATTGATATAGAAATCTATTCAAGTGAATGGAATGACACTCGAGTGATGGAAAAAGGAAGCAATAGCAGGTCACGAAAGTTGAAGGAATCTGCTTTTATCATATTGTCTGGGAATACCTGCGTCTCCACCAGTTGAGTTGATATGAGTCGGACATATCTCCCCTCTTGGAAGACAAAATCATATGTCAAGTATCAAATCTTTGAGAGTTTTCAGAAAACGAACTGAAAGAGTAGTATTTGTGAATAAGTTCCGAAAACGGAACCAGACTTGATTCCGAAACGTTGAGAACGACGAGTATTCCATAATCATTAGTTATTGTATTTTTTGATAGGCAAATTTGAGTTATACGAGAAGTTGCTGACTAATAGAATGTGTTCCACTCAGAAGAGAGTAGAAGTAGATCTGCTTTTCTACACTTGTATAGATTCCAATATCAATTCTGATTTTCAAGATTGTGATAAGCTAAGAATCCAAAGAAACTTAAAAAGAAGAATACATCCACCACAAAATGATGACTTTCAAACATTGGACAATTACTGAAAAAACACAGAAAATGGTTGTGGGCTTAGAATTGAATATCAGGTATATCTTCTGGGAATGTTCGACTGTGATGATGTGCTGAGTATATGCTCATTTTTACGTCGCGAACAATCCCAAATTCAACCATCAAACCGTTGGAATTCTGCTTGTGCATTTTACAACCCAAACGACACGTGCATGAATTATACCATTCACAGTTTTCATTTGTTCGACTCCTTCAAGTGAATTTACTGGTGCATAGAAATTTCTTGGAATCGATATCAGATAAAACTCTTACCATCGGAAATGTGTCTAATAGGAATTGAGAACAGATCCACAAATCAGTAAGATATTTTTTGATTCCTTTTATGTGGGTTTATAATAAAATCGACCCAGTAAACTAGGAAAAATATTGGGAAGTGTGACACGATTCGAAATTGAAAATATTGCAAAAATATTTCAAAATTTTTAACTGAAAATTCTTTATTTTTTTTTCAATTCTTTTCAACGAACATCCCAGGTTTCTGAGAAACCCCTCAGAACCTCATTCAAGAGCTTATGCGAGCAAGGGATACCCGGGACCTACAGTTTTACTAGTGGAATCCGAATCAATTTGGCTCCGTGGCTAGATGGCAAATAACGAATTGAAAAAAATTCTGGTACCCCAGGATTCGAACCTGAGTCGTCAGGGTGAGAGGCTGGGCTCTTTACACCATCACCGACTTAATACTCATTCAATACTATCCTACACAAATAATTCATTAAAGTATTATATGTTTGAGAGAAGAGAAGAAATTTCAAATCTCTACTCGGAGCTCTTGAAATTGAGGTGTTGACTCGATTTCTCCCAGACTAGATCTCCCAATAGAATTGCTGATTCTAATGCTAAGAATCTTCTAACCCTTGATCACGGTTGAGTCCAATGTGAGATGAATATGTTTGAACTGTAATATTATAGTGGATACATATTTCGGTACTCTTTCAATTCATTCTGATATAATATTTATTCATTCATTTCAATCAATGGGTAGTGTCAATATCTGTTCTCGAGCGAAAAATAGTTTTGAGATAGGCAAGTTTCACATTCCTACTTCAAAAGATGGACTGGTCTTGAGCCCTCTGATTGAGAAACCAGCAAATCATAAACAAACAGGTAGATGACATAGTTGCTAAAGCTGACGTAGTAAACTGTTGCAAAGTGAAGGTTATACAAGAGATTGAAGATTTTAGGGAAGAGATTCGGTATGTCTATGGTATCATTCGGTGGTGAATTAATGTGTGATAGCTTAGCTTCTTGTGAAGATGCCTAGTGCTTTCTGACGTCTGACCATATATTGTCTATTTTTTGAATCTGTATCTGTAGAGTAGGGATGGTGAGTGTAGGCCCACAGCACTTAGGCCACATGTGACCCATTATACATTCTTCCGAGGAGTTGTCCTCCTAGGTCATCGTCCATCCTGTTCTTTCCAGGAAGGTGGACTGGTTAATAGTAGACATCTCCTTTATATCGGTCGGTGTAGGCCAATACTCACCGAACACACACTCTCTTATTGACGATAACTCCGGACACTCGCATAAGACATGCCTGACAGTTTCATCTTCTTGTTCACATCTCCTGCATAGAGGTGTGTCAAGTAGCCCCATACTATGGAGGTGTTTCCTTAGTTGACATTGACCTGTCAGAAATCCAAATGTTAAACGTAGGTTTCTCCTGGTCATCGCCAAATACTTCTTCGCTTTCTAGGGTCGCCGAGGGTAATCCTGGCATGACTGCATCCTTTGATTTCATCCCATCATTTTAGGGATTGAGCATGGGTGTGACTTTTGGCTATTATCGCAAATGTCGAAGTCATCAGGCCGTGGGTGTGCTTGGCCCTGAAATGTTTAGTCCAGCCGCTTCCCTGGCTGAAGAATCAGCAATGCGATTGCCTTTGCTCCTGTTGTGCCCTTAAACCCACCTCAGGATAATATTGTTATCTGCCGAGGCGTTAGCTAAGTCTTCATGGTACTCTCATACTAGCCATGAGATAACACGTTGTCTGTTCAAGGCTAATAAGGTTTTTCTACTATCAGTGCAGATTATTATGTTTTTGCCTGAAATTACTGTTCTGGTTAGTTCTCTTGTGGCCATTCAGATACCAGCCAGTTCTGTTTGAACCACGCTGGTATTTTTTCCCATTTCTCACTCAATCCTTAGGCTAAGTGATCTAGAGTAAACACATTTTTGGTAGCATTGATATAATTTTTTATTCAAATTGAAAACTAAGGTGATTATGCGTATACTGCTCGAGCTAGAAGGTTCCGGTCCTCTTGGCATGAAGTTCTACTCATATTTAATTTCCTCTTCGGATGAATAACTGTCATGAGTGATTATGAAAAGTAAGGTTATCTGACACCCCATACTCAAAAATTAAAAAAGTAATCTACTTCAGGTCAATCACGCGTATCTGTGCCATCGATCTCATTCATAAAGAAACCTCCCCTCCTCCTCGATACTTCCAGATCCCGCAGAGCTTTTCCTCGGCGATAACAAAACTCCAAGATACCTAAACCGTCCGATATCGGTCGAGCACGTGCACCGTCCAATGGAAATTCCGAATCCGGAGTTTTCAGTTCCACACTGAAACGCCACTTGACGCTCGGCCTGAAAAGCAGAGAATCACAGCCGGAGGGTGGAGAAGGAGGGCTGAAAACCGAGAGAGACGGACGAGCGCTCGCGTCGCATATTCGGGTCACAGAGATCGATCAGCAGTGTTGCCAATAGGAGCGTAATTGTGCGATTTGCGCACAATTTTGCACAATTCACAGATTCATTAAGAAAACTAGTATTCAAGTTCACGGCACACCAAATTATTCTTGGTGGGATTCCAAGAGATGCCATGAAATTGGAACCTTTAATGTTAAAGTTGAAACTTTTCTTAGAGATGAATTATCCTAACACCAAACAGATATTTTTGCCCTCTATGCGCGTTTCCTTAACAAGGTTAGTTGTTTATATACCTAAAGTTTTCCGGTCCGATATAGACTTCGTTCGTTACTGCTACTTATTCTAATTGATTTCTTGATAATGAACTGGTGTAGTCACTACCTGTAAAGTTTTTTGGTCCGTAATCTGTTATAGTTGATTATTCTGATTACCTTCTCAACAATTGATTGAAAAGCGAGCTGAAAGAGATAGGTTCCTTGTCACCATTCATGCCGTTTTTACATTTTGCTATTTCTAGACTCACACATGCACCGAGTTGTCTTGTGACATGCACATGCTTGATCAGTTCCAGATTGCTTTCACCAATTTTGTGGTCATTGTCTAGAGCGTGTTGGGCCACACTGTATTATATCTGAACGTGTTCTTGTCTTTCCCGTGGAATCTTGGTAGAAGTGGCGCTGGGGTATTATTTTGGAATATGATAAATTATAATGGATATGTTCATTTAGCTCAACTCATGAATGATATTCACATAAAAAGTGGATATATTATCCTGAAAATGGGAATCGCCCGTCAAATTACTACTGCTTGAAACTTTCAAGCGGTATCAAATTTATAACCTTGAATAGGAAAAGTTGTCAGAGTGGTGCATTTTAGTTGAAGTTTTCTCCAAAGTAGCGCTGTGATCTCAATCGAATGAAAGACATATTCAAAAGAACCTAATTATCCTAACAATAGCGCTTTTACACAAAAGGTTTCTACTTTTTTATTCATTTGATACGGCAAAGTGATATTGGAATTTCAACTGATAAGCACCACTTTTAATACTATTCCTAATGTTGTCGACAGATCCTGCTCAGAAGCAACGACCAACTCAATTAGATAGAGAGAGAGAAAACTATTCCTAATCTAGGTTAGGAATTTTGCATTGCTTGATTTTTTTTATATATACAGACTCACACGAAAGGGAAGCCCTGTGATGTTCAAATAACGCCGCGTGGATCAAAGGACAGGCGTTTGTAAGGCTCAGGAAAGACCTCTTTCGAGAAGGAGTTCCAAAGCTCAGCTGTTCTATTGAAAAAAGATCCCTGAGCAAGAGAGGTTCGACAGGTCTCCAAATTCACAACAAAGGGGTGAGATGTCGAGTCATCCGTGTAGATATTTACAAGGTTGCAACGATTGATAACAATTTGGAAGAGCATCGACCATGAGAGTATCTATAGAAGAGAGCCAAGTCTCCGATCCTTCTACGATGTTCCAATGAAGTGAGCATGTCTGTGAGCGAAGAATCACCAACAGGACGGATTGCCTTTTTCTGAATAGAATCGAGAAGCCCCAATGAATGTTTTGGTGCTGAAATGCACACATAAGAACTATATTCCAAGACAGGTCGTATCTGAGCCTTGTAGATCATTAGAAGCTGACGAGAAGTGAAGTTTTTCTTCGCACGAAATAGAAATCCAAGTTTCTGGGAAGCATCTTCAGCGATCGATCTCATATGGTTTTCCCATGAAAGATTTCCACTGATCGTCATTCCTAGCATCGAGATACTTGACTTTGCAGGAATAGTTATTCCTGACATCTGGATACCAGATGATGATAGATCCGCTTTCCTTGAGAAGAGATATGCCTGGGTAGACGATATTATTAGTGTATTTTCACTTTATATGTGAATATAAATCATGAATTGAGCTTGATAAAAATAAACAATCTATTTTACTTTCTTGATCGAAGTCGATTTTTGACGTTATCTGAAAAATTCTGAAAGATCCTTTTTTGTATTGAAAAAAAAAATGAATTCAATCAACATTGTAGATAGTTTTGAAAAAATCTCTTAATTCATCGGATAAGATCCCACAATTGTGGATGAAGCTGAATTCAGACAGATCCGAAATCCTATCGTATGACGATCAGATTGATCTACATTTAAATTTATCCTGAGGAGGAGCATAATTTCATTCTTCTCCCTTGGCAACACTGTCGATCAGCTAAGCCTCTCGCTGTACCACACACTTTTGGAGGGTCTCTGTATGGCGGCGGCGTTGCCGAACTGGGGATTTAAGGGATTCGCATCTGTATTATCTCATATTCTACAACTTTTTATCACATCGCGACTAATAGGTACGTTTTATGGCCCCTCGAACTCTTTGGAGTGATAAAAAAACGGGGTTGCCACGTTTTCGCGGTATTTCGCGAGACGTTTTTTCGATAAAAGTATGACAGTGGATAGTATGAGCCCATAAAAAAGTTCATGGGATCATTCAGCCGATGGAGTGTGATGAAAAATATATTTGCTCGAGAAAACATGTTCAGTAGGTACATAGTTTTGCGGACGACAGTACTCTCCATACTAGTTTATCTTCCAGCCCCATACCAGCTCGAGAAAGAAAAATTCAAAGAAACATTCACGTCAATAAAATTAACGATGATTTGGTGAAAATCATACAATGGAGTACGATGAACTTGGTCGAATTAAATGCTAGGTAAACCCAGGCATGTCTCTTCCCAAGGAAAGCCGATCTATCATCATCTAGTATTCAGATGTCAGGAGTAACTATGGCTACGAAGTCAAGTATCTCGATGCTAGGAATTACGATCAGTGATAATCTCTCATGGGTAAACCATGTGAGATCGATCGCTGAAGGTGATTCCCGGAAACTTGGATTTCTATTTCGTTCGAAGAAATACTTCACTTCTCGTCAGCTTCTAATGATCTACAAGACTCAGATACGACCTGTCTTGGAATATGGTTTTCATCTGTGGGGTTCGACACCACAACATACATAGAGGCTTCTCGATTCTATTCAGAGAAAGGCAATCCGTCTTGTTGCTGATTCTTCGCTCACAGACTCGCTCACTTCATTGGAACATCGTAGAAGGGTCGGAGACTTGTCTCTCTTCTATAGATATTTTCACTGTCGGTGCTCCTCTGAATTGTTATCAATCCTTGCACCCTTGGCAATATCGGGGCCTTTTTTTTGATTTCGGGACCTCTCCCACCCCTCTTCCTCCCGGATCTTTTTTCAATACACCAGCTGAACTTTGGAACTCCTTCTCGAAAGAGGTCTTTCCTGACCCTTCCACCCTTCAAAAATTCGAAGTGAATGTTCCTTCGTCTCTCCTCTCCTTTGATCCAGGCGGGGTTATTTGAACATTCCACGGCTTCCTTTTCTTCTGAGTCTGTATATATAAAAAAAATCACCCAATCCAAAATTCCTCCCCTACATTACGAATATTTTTCTCTCTCTCTCTGATTGGGTTGGTCGTTCCTTCTCCGCAGGCTCTCTCGACAACATTAGGAATATGGAAATGGTGCTTCTCACTTCAAATTTTTTCCATATTGGTGTTCCGATATTAATTTCAAATCCCAATATCCCTTTCCCGTATCAAATAAATAAAAAATAGAAACCTTTTCTCTAAAATTGCTATTTTTCCGATAATTATTTTCTTTTCAATTTCTCTTTCATTCGATTGAGATCACCGCTACTTTCGAGAAATTCAATAATCCCCACTCTCACACCTTTTCCTATTCAATTATATTTACATCGCTTAATTTTCAACATATAATTTCACACGATTCCCATTTTCAAATATATTCCACTTTTTATTAATATCATTCATATTGACTAAATATCCATTTTTTTCATTTCCAAAATAAACCCGCGCCACTTCTACCAATTCCTGGGAATCACACGGATGACTCGACGAGTACAGAATTCCTACCCCTTTGTTGTGAATTTAGAGACCTGTAGAACCTCTCTTGCTCTGAGATCTTTTTTCAATAAAACAGCTGACGGTTTTCTCGATATGCACGAAGTCAACACTGTCATTGTACCAGAATATGGTTGATCTATTACGCTGGACTCAATAAAAAAATGTGTTGTGCAAAATCCATCAGACCAATGTCATTCGTCATGTTTGCCTCTGAGTTTTTCTAATCTAAATTCATAGGTTGATTGTATGATTTCTCAAATATAATTATGTACATGTAACTTTTGTTCTCCTCGTATTTTTATGAGTATTCATAATTGTATATTATGCAACCATCATGTAAAATTGTGATAAGGTAATGGACTGTGATCTTGATAAACTTTTGAAATAATTGCTTGAAATCTTGTACTATTAGTTTTTTCTTTAATGAATCAACTAACAAATTGATTCCTCGATATTGATGACAGTATCATAATTGTTGCAACAAAACTCATGATGGTGGTTAATACACGAACAGTAACCGGGTATAGTTCATGGGAGTGTATTAATAACCATTACAAGAAAGTTGCATTCGCTATTTGGGAGAGGGAATTGGATTGACCCGCCAGAAAAAGTTTCTCTCTCCTACTCGTTGAGCTTATGGATAAAATAAATGGCGATATCTCCGCAGTCATTGGAGATAACATCATCAAACCTGGTATCGTTGGATTCCTCATGATCATCCCTAGCCGATCATGTAACAATATACAGGGTGTCCCATTCAAGAATCGAAAGTTGATGTCGAGATATGCTGTTCAGTGAGCATATTCAATGTTCCGAATTTCAAAAATATAGCTAGCAAAACAAAGGAGAAAACGGGGGTGTACCATGAGTCTGTGTCACACGGTATACCTCATGAGAAAAATAAATTACACGAGAATACTTTATTTCGCATGAATTGATTTCTTTGTAATTCTGAAAGTTTAGTCGTTAAATGTCTAGAAGGCAGCTTCATAACAGTTTTAGATATTTATGGGATTATGGTTAATCTCAGAGATGGATTAACTTCAAGAAAACAAGATCTTTTGGATATGAAGCAGGCAAAAAAATCAAGCTGTTATCCTGAAAATCATCGAAACTGCCTAAAAATATTCAAACGATTTTTTTATTATTTATTGACAAAGCCTCAGAGTACCCAAATAAATAGTTTGGATTTAGTAACACAAACTGGTTATTTACACTGAGGGTCAGTTTTTCAATACAAGGATAAATGAGTTATTTGTCAGATGGATGGAGGAAGTGAGAGGGTGTGCGTGAGTAATGTTTGGCAGTGATAAGGATGAAAACTGGTGGTTATTTTTTCTGACAGATATCTTGCATTGAAAAACCGGTCCTAAGTAGTATAAATTTAAAGAGCACTATTGAATTTTTTTTATATATATGCAGATTCACACTAAAGGGAAGCCCTGTAATGTTCAAAGAACACCGCGTAAATCTAGGGACAGGAAATACGAATTAACATTTACTTTGAATTTGATAATATTGTTGAAATTATTGAAAATTTAAATCTGCAGAAGCTGAATATAGATATGGGTGATCTTTATGGAGAAATTGCTTTACTAAACCAACTTCATAATCAGATATGTACTTCCAAGGGTTTTGCAGAACTATCAACTGCTCAAAAATGGCAGTAAGTATTCGATAAGAGTGATAATAATTTTCGAAACTTGTGTGAAGTAATTGCATTTTTATTGTTTGTTTTTTTTTGTAATGAATAGCAAATGGCGAAACGAAAGAAACAAAGCGTCTTTGAATTTGATAAAAAATAAATTACTCTGAATTATTTTAATTTAAATATAGATTCTGAAGATGCTGTGACATTGAGGCTAGATTCAGACAGATCCGAAATCCGATCGTACGACGATCCGATAGCTTCCTGATTGGTCTAAATTTGAATTTAGACCAATCAGAAAGCTATGAGATCATCGTACGACAGGATTTCGGATCTATATGAATCCAGCCTGATTCGTCAAGATACTAATTTGATACAAACTGCAGAAAGCAATGAGATATACGTTTTCAAATACAATAATGAAGAAAAATAAATTGTACTGTATTTTGATAATGTGTTCTTCTTTCTTACCTATAATAACCAACGTACTTTGATTGCAAAAAAAGATGGCAACTCTATTCCAGAGCCAATAACCTTATCAGACCACCTAACAGCCAAATATGATTGGGAAAAATCATCGAAAGTATGGGTCTTCCGCAATTCCCGATGAAAATAATGACGAATACAAGAATACAGTTAAAATCGATCGTTTGCTCATACCTAGTCGAGGCCCGATTGTAACCAGCAGTTGTGGACGCGAAGTTGCAATTTGGGTTGTGGTTACATCGGGGATTAGGGGTGAAGTTAGCCGCTCTTGGGGTTAGGGATGATGTTGGGAATTCAGTTTAGTTTGCGATTGAAGGTCCGAATTCATTCTGGTGTGAATAATGAACTGGCAGCGTTTTATTACATGTGTAGGCAAATTGTTACTCGACGCGTGTTCATGAAGGGGGACATGAAAGCTGAGTGAATGTTTTCAAATGATCCTTGACTTTGATTGACAGCTTTTTTCCATCAGATGGCATAGCCTGAATATTGTTGCTGTCACTCGTGGATTATTCATTAATTCCACTGATTTTCGTGGAAAATGTTCGGTTGATTTGAATATAATTCATGATGATGCTGACATAAGTTGCAATGTTTATTCTCTCAATAGAACTGCTAAACTTTGGAAATCTTAAACGAAGGATGCTTTGTGGTGTTCTTGGGACAAAGGGCTTTCATTTCGTGTGAATCTGTAAATGAAAAAATGGGGTGCTTTACAATATTCGTCTCCTGAATAGTATTTTACTAATTTGATATATTTCTCATGTATCAATTTCAAGCCAATTCTTCATTTCATAAATGGGCCTCGGAAAAAAATTATTTTTATGGTACTGTTTGAACGTCATTACTTTGTGGTGGATCAATATTTGTTCCGTACTTTTCTCGGTTTGTAACCTACCACAATCTGAAAAAATAAGAATTAATATTGGAATCTGTATAAGTGTAGAAGAGCAAATTTTCAATCTACCCCGAAAAGATGCTGCATCTATCAAAAAACACTTCTTTCTGGATAGAACAAGTCCAATTAGTCAGCAACTTCTCGTATATCTCAAATTTTGGATATAAAAAAAATAAGAAGAATTAATATGTATGAAAATACTTATCGTTAACGTTTCGGTAACTAAATCCGTTTCCGTTCTCAAAACTCATATGCAAATTCCTGTTCAAATGCAAATATATCTTGTTGGCAATCTTCGTAATTGACTTTTGTCGAGTATTTCAGATCTGACATAACATTTTGTTCTTCAGGAGGGGCAGCCATCCGCCATCCATATCAAGCGAATTAGTACCTGAAATTTTTTTTGATTGGCAAAATTTGAGATAAACGAGAAGTTGCTAACTAACTGGGCTAGTTCTATCCAGAAAGAACTGTTTTTCAATAGATGAAGTAACTTCTTGGGGTAGATTAAAAATCTGCCCTTCTACACTTGTATAGATTCGAATATTAATTCTTATTTTTTCAGATTGTGGTAGGTTACAAACCCAGAAAACTACGGAATTTTAATGGATTTTTCAATATTTCATATTTATGGCAAGTATTTGAAGACTATAGGGGGTCGGTTAGGCATTGAGCCTCTCAGTACTGTGACCTGTAAGATCTAATGTACATGACCCTTATCTATTCAAGGTCTAGGATGCTGAGGCTCTTGATGAAGCGGGTCAATCCTGGGAGCTTGTTCCTTTATGTCAGTGGCAAGTGGGTAATATGCCACTGACTTCATTCATTATGCACCTTCTTGAAAATTTGTTCAATTTTTTCCCAAATCTTCTTTGACTTTGCTGTCTCTTTATATTTTCTATATTTTGATCAGTCATACCATCATCCCAACATGGTTTCAAGAGTAATAATAGCACTGCTTCAGCCCTGTGTGACTTTCACAGTCAGATAATAACTGGCTTGGACAAAAAAAAAAGCGTGAATCACAGCCTTTCACTGGAGAAACTGTCTGGGTATGGAGTTAGAGGATTGCCGCTAAATCTACTGAGTTCTTACTTGAAAAATAGGAGACAAGTAATAAAAATTGGAAAGAACATAAGCTCTGAAAAACACATCACTGATGGTTCTACTCAAGGATCAGTTCTGGGAGCTTTTTCATATCTTATGTGTGCTAATGATTCATTCGTTTATCTGAATAGGAATTCTGATTGAAGATGACTTGAACACACTGAGAAATACAGCTGAAAGCACATTCAAAAAAGTCATAATTTGGTCTGAGAAAAATAAATTGCAAATGGTTGAAACTAAAACCAATATGTTAAAGTTCATGGTGAAAAGACAACAGAATGAAGTGTATCTGTTTGAGAATACTGATTTGGTATTGAATTCAACAACATCAATAAAAATGTAAGGTATTGTCCTCGATAAAAAATTGCAATGGATGCCAAAAGTCGACAATTTATGTAAACAACAAAATCTGCTTCTCTCTCAGGTTTATCTCAAATTATTGTAGCAGGTACATCCTGCTTACCCTATATTATGCATAATTCAACTCCCATCTCAGGAATGGTATTCTGACCTGAGGCACAAGCTCCTCTATAGACCGAGTGTTCGTAATCCAGAAGTATGATGTAATGATCATTAAAAAGTTGGGCTTCAATGATGCTTGTGGAGAATCATTTCATATTTATGAAAATATCAACAGTTGTAGGTATATACATACATCTCTGAGGCCTGCACATATGTATACCATAATAAAAACAAACTGGTTGCCAATAGATCAGTACACCGAAACCTCCCCAATCAACATCGCACTATACTCTATCAAAAGGGTTTTGAATATATGGGCTGCAAGCTCTATAACAGACTTCCTGATAACATCAAAGTTTCAGGAAATGTATACATTTTCAGAAGTTAAGTAACTGCATCAAAAAATTCCTAGACTGAAGAGGAGTTCATGTCGTGATTTGACCATTATATGTGACTTGTATATTTTCATTTATATACATCTGAATGTTATTTTCATTCATGCATATTTTTGATTTCTCATTTTTGACGTGTATGTGATATTTCATATTCATGTCTCATTCTATTTATTTATATTTGTCATTTTATCTCTATATTTTTCATTCTTCATGTTTCCTATTTTACTGACGTTTTACTCTTTTTCATTTGTAGTACCACGTTGTGGGTGTGCGAACTGATTCGAGAAAATGAAGAACTTATCATTATTATTATATCCATCATCATTTTTTGAAGAATTTTTCTTCATTCACACGAGTTTTCCTAAATATACCCATTTTCGCTGTATTTTTCAATCATTTTTCTGATTTTGTCTTTACATTAACTGCTTTTATTTTAGTTTTTCGACCTCATTATCTAATCATATTTTTGGCTAGTATATAAGCGATAGAAGTTCAAACCAATACCACTCGATATTGAATATATTGGATGAATTAACCCCCATTATCAAGAATATACGAATACTGTTGATTCTGGACAACTATTCTAAGAGCCACTTCTCTTTCTTCGAATAAATGCAGGTGTTCTACAGGGTTTAGTTCTGGTGTCCCTTTTTTTGCTTTTTGTTTGGTGGTCTTGTTGTGTTTTGGGGCGTCTCTTCTGGTCCCTCTGCTGGAATTGAAAATTCACGTCATATTAAGATGACTTGGTAATTAGATGGGTATGAACTTCGTGGATTTGCTGGCCCGGGTCTCTTCTCAAGGAAACCGATCTATCATCATCTAGTATTCAGATGTCAGGAGTAACTATTCCTAAGTCAAGTTCGTGTAGTATTCTCTCGGGAAAACCATGTGGATCGTCGCTAGGTGCTTCCCAGAAACTTGAATTTCTATTTGTGCGAAGAAATACTTCACTCCTCGTCAGCTTCTAGATCTACTGGCCCGTACGACCTGTCTTGGAATATAGTTCTCATGCATGGAGTTCGGCACCAAAACATTAATTGAGGCTTCTCGATTATATTCAGAGAGAGGCAATCCGTCTTGTTGGTGATTCTTCTCTCACAGACTCGCTCACTTCATTGGACCATCTTAGGAGGGTCGGAGACTTGTCTCTCTTCTATAGATATTTTCAAGGTCGGTGCTCTTCTGAATTGTTATCAATCGTTCCCCCCTTGGCATCATCTACACGGATGACTCGATGAGTCCCCTCACCCCTCTGTTGTGAATTTGGAGATCTGTCGAACCTTTCTTGCTCGGGGATGTGTTTCCAATAGAACAGCTGAGCTTTGGAACTCCTCGCCGAGAAAGGTTTTTCCTGAGGCATACAAACTTCAAAATTTCAAAGTGAATGTTAATTCGTATCTCCTGTTCTTTGATTCACGCGGGGTGTTTCGAACATCACAGGGCTTCCCTTTAGTGTGAATCTGCAAAAAAAATCGATTATCATGACTACATCCTCAATATCGTTAAAAAACCTTGGTACTACATAATCCTCTCCACGGTAAAAACAACTTCGCTTCCAAACTTCCAACACGCTTTACGTTCCATGAGGTCAGCATCGATTACACAGTTTTAGTCGGGTCAGGAGATCAAAGGGACTAAATGTAAATTTTTCCTCGTGCAGTGAATTTTCATTGTGGGATAGTCAACAGCGATCCGTGAAGGCATGTCAAACTGGCGACAAGGTTTGCCAATGCACGAAATGCCGAATGCGCTCGAGTGGCTTCGATATTATCCAGATAGAATTTGGCAGTCGATTTCCCGCATCGGAATTCATAACTGGAATGATCCTGGTAGTAGATAAGGCTTTATTTGAAGTAAACGATGAGACTGGAACCTTTGTTGTGAAAGATGAAACTTTTCCTAGAGATCAATTACCCTAACACCAAACTGGTATTTTTGCATTTGACGCGAGTTTCACTAAGGATAGCATCTTCAGGAGATAAAAATTTATTCTGAATATGAAGCCTAGGGTTAGCTGATCATATACCTGATTTTTTTCGGCCCGATATGGATTTTGTTTGTTATTGCTAGTTATTCTAATTAATTTCTCGACAATGAACTAGTGCAGTCACTATCTGCAGAGTTTTTTGGTCCGTCATCTGTTATTATTGATTATTCCGATTAATTAAACAATAGATTGAAAAGCGGGCTGAAAGGGATATGTCCCCTGTCACCATTCATGGAGTTTTTACATTTTGCTATTCCCAGACTTTCACATGCATCGAGTTATCCCGATGCATGTGCTTGATCAGTTTCAGATTGCTTTCACCAATTTTGTGGTCATTGTCTAGAGCGTGTTGGGCGACACTAGATTTTTCTACCCTTTCCGTATTTCATGTGTGCAAAATGCTCCTTGAAACAGGTTCTGATAGCTCGTCGGCTCTGGCCGATGTATTTGTTGTTGTTGTTGCAATCCTGACAACTGG
This sequence comes from Zygogramma bicolorata, assembly GCA_032362365.1. Taxonomy (NCBI): domain Eukaryota; kingdom Metazoa; phylum Arthropoda; class Insecta; order Coleoptera; family Chrysomelidae; genus Zygogramma; species Zygogramma bicolorata. The sequence goes on along the minus strand of JAVJAQ010001669.1, from coordinate 111,451 downwards.
GTTTCCAAAAAGCTGTTGTAATTTGTAAGACGATTTATATGTAGCTTTCATATTCACTTTATCGAATATATGTTGGAGAACTCTAGGGTATTGAGGTTCATATTGGATTATTATTAACTTTTCATCACCGTCATCGTTTTCGAAAATCGAAGTTCCACGATGGGTTTCTCTAAATGAATATAATTTATAGAACATAATAATAATTAATAAAAAGTTTGAATCTTCGACTTTTCATATCGGACAGAAAAACAGATAACCCTAGGCTTTATATTCAGTATCAACTTTCTTCTCCTGAAGATGCTAAGCTTGTTAGCGAATTGCGCGTCGAGTGGTCTTAGGGTAATTGATCTCTAGATAAAGTTTCATTTGGAGTGGCAAATCAGTCAGCTGGTCATTGGCATATTTCAGCTTTTTTAACTGGGTGACAAGATTTAAAGTGGGAGGGCTGTTCTCTCAAACAAGTTTTGCGACAAAATTATTGGTGACATGGCTTCAGATGAAAACACTCAGGTACTCCTGCGTGTTGTGTCAGACGTGGTCGATAGCAATGAGTAAGGCAAACACTCTCTTTTGACTTTGCTCAACCAAAGCTTTCGTCTATATCTTCCACGATATTCTGTCAGAAAACTTACATCAGCATGGAGTTCGACCTTCTACTTTTGGATTTTTCCAGTCTGAGTGGGAGGTCACAATCTGTACCAGTTGATGGTAAGCAGTCTCGTTTGGTTGGAATTCAACATAGGGTACCCCAAGGTTCCATTCTTAGACTCATTCCTTTTATTTTTTGCATAAAAGGCTTATATCATTACATGCACCCTTCAAAAAATTCACTTTTCGCGGATCCATTATCTCTGATGACACCGCAGTTGATATGGGCCAACTTATTTTTAGGAAGAGATGGAAATTGATTCACCGCAAATGGGCTGAAATTGAACTTGTAAAAATCAACAATTATATCTTCTCGTTCCATCATAACCAATGCGAATACGGTTACTTTGCTACCCATTGTTATTGACAATTGTTGAGCTGGTCACAACATATCATATGACTGGGGTGAGTCAGCTCAGACCCCCTAGCTTAGCTTAGAGCTCATTTATTTCAGCTTATTTTATAACTACTAGCGTAACTATTTAACGTATGGCATACTGTTGTGTGGGAATTCATATCATAATCGTAATATTTTTACTCCACACAAAAAGGTTTCAGAATTATTATATTATACTGTACTGTCGCTCACTCCTTCAGAAAGAGAAAATAATGCCAATAACCGAAAGTGTATCACTTTCTGTCTTTCTCAGTAACACGACTTGTAATTGAATGTATTCACGGGATCAAATCCAACAGGTCAAGTGTTATATTTCCCATCATTCAAAAAAAAACAATTCCGGAATAACTAGCAGCTCTCAAATACGTAATGTACGGCTTAAAATAGTGGGAGTAGATGTTGGAACATACCGTATTCTATTCTATAATCTGATGTCATAAGGTGTGATGTTTCTGAAGTGTCAATTATTATTGTATCTTCTGTCAATGTTTTACAAGAAAAAATAAAATAAAAAGATATTCGTTCTACTCTATATCATTGTGTAATTGAACAGAAGGCAAGTGTGATAACAATTATTATTAATACTGTTTTGCTGTTCACATTGGATTCAACTGCACCACTGTAACAACAGTAGAAAAAAGTACCTATCTAATGGTATTGAGAGGCAGACCCCGTGTTGAGTAACTCCATTCACAACAAAAATCAAGAGTAAGTCTGTACGTACTTGATTCTTCTTCATTTTCTTCATAAACGTCATAAGTATTTGACTTCCACTGAGTTCATCAATATCTATTGGTTCACAATCATTCTTTCGATATAAAAAAAGCTAATGAGAGCAATTTGTACTAATGGATCACATTCCTATATGTTGTCAATCCAACAAACTCATTGCCTACTGAATTTATCAGAACTGTTAGAAACAAATAGTGCGATTTTTCGAACAAGAAGCAGTTCTTGTTTAGCAATTCCTGAGCAGTGATTAGACTAACTTGAATAATCCATGTTCTGAAGGATTGTAACATTGCAAATGTGCTGTCTTTCATACAATATAATACCACAAATTGGACATATATCAGCTCTCTGATCTATTACGTCGAGTAGGTAGCCTTTTTGAGTCTAGATCTAACAACAGTAAATTAGTATCAGTGTAATAAAGTTATGTATTTGAATTATCGATGGAAATTATCAATTTGTACGTCACACTCTGAGTTCATCGTGTTTTTATTTTCGAATTTTCCAATTGGGTCAAGCGAAAAACTGTCAAACCCTTCGAACGCTAAGTGTATACAATTTCCAGCTTCCAATATTCTTTTCCTAGTTTGTATCCAAACTTTCATATTGAAGTATGAAACACATGTGTTGAGGTCTTTAAAAAAGTATTAGTCCTATATCTACACGATTATAATGGATTAACGAACGGGGTTTCCTCCGAAAAGTTTGTTCCGGATATTCAATCGATTTTGTTGAAATTTTTCATCTAATAAGTTTTTTTGAGGAAGTTGTGAAGAGTCAGTTTCAATTGATGGATGACTCATCACCTGAAGATGGTGGTAATTAGTAGTAATGAATGAATTCAGCTCAAAACTTTCTTATTTTTATTTCTTTTTGTTCCACCTAACAAGGAATAAACTGTGACGCATGAAAATGATGAAGATTCTCAAAACGGAAAATTAGAGGAAATTTAAAATCGAATATTTCAATGTCGAAAAAACACCGCTATAGATGTGCACAAATTGTGTTCACATCAAAATATCTGCTGGAAAGTGATTGAGAGCATGAAGAAACGCAACACACGAGAAGGAAGTTACACTTGACGTGCTTTTAGCGATTTTATTGATAATTTCAAACAAACTCAATTTTAATGTGTGTTGTTTTTTCAAATTTCAATCGAACTTCACAGAGTTTTGATGATATGACAAATATTAGTTCAAATGTTTCCTTGGAGATTGTTTTGCTATTTTCATTCCAAACCCCGTGTTAGTGAGTATAATTTCTTTCTTATTTGAGTACTGTTGTATAACATGATGTTTTCTTCAGATGTCTTTGAAAGAGGAAATAAAATTTTTCCGAAAGCTTGACAAGTAACAAAGAGTTTTCTTCTCTCCTGGCCATAGACAACTGACTGCACCCAAAGATAGTTGTGTTTTTGTTCTTATATATATATGCGAGAATTTCTCGTTTGAATGTGTTAGATATAAATAACTAACCCTAGTATTTTGATTCAGTATTAGTTTTCTTCCCCTGAAGGTGCTAACCTTGTTAGCGAAACGCGCATCGAGTATGCAACTGATATCACTTTGGTGTTAGGCCAATTGATTTCTACAAAAAAAACACATTGGCTATTAATCGTCCAAGACAAGCTCTGCGCCCCGTATAATCTGAGAAATCGACCACCCTCACCTTCCAAGATTTCATTCGAGATGAACACAAAACGAAATAACTCAGCGTTCTGCCGCCGCTTTGCCTAATTAATTCAAGTACCAACAACTCCCTGCTAATTCGATTACAGAGATAAGAATTCCCTTTGTTGGTCGGGAGAATAGACCGCATTATACCAATCGTTGATCGTTTGTCGCGTTCATAGCCCACTAGGTCGAATTAGGTATTTCACGCTCTATTACTTATTTAGTAAATCCTACCAACCTTTCGAGCATGCAGTGTGTTCATGTCTTCGAAGTTTCACAAGATTCTTCACAAGTTTCACAAGATTGCTAGAAAATGTTTTGTTAATATTCGATTTTTCCAGTGTCCAATTCCATTAACTGTGCAGGTAATCTCTGACGGGAAATATCCACTCTGAAATAGTATATTATGCAATGATCATGTGAAAACCATTACATGTGAGTTGCATACGCTATTTTATCTACACCCGATAAATAGTGAAGAACTACAAACATTATATTTATATTTGTATTGCAAACAATAATACTAATTGAACGCATTTCTTTGAAAAATTCTAGAAAATTGTAATTAATGGTATAACTTCGAGAAATCAAACGATGAGAAATGAAGAGAAGACTAAACATTTAAAAAAATAGCTACTCGAGGCCGGAATCGAACCCACGTCTCTTCCATATAGCTAATATAACCTCAGCGCCTTAGACCGCTCGCCTACGGAGGACTTAGAAAGTTTGATTGAAAACACAAATACATAAATCATGCATTGGTCAAATGAAAAATTTAATCATTCTAACTGTATTTCTGCCGGTGAAGGTGTCGAAGGTGATTCCCCCATATCACTGGTATCAGACATTATATTATGATTATCAGTTTGGCTATATTCTTCAAAAATTCAATACCTATACCGATTTTGACTTGACAAACATCAAATGCAGAGCATGCACATTATGCTTGATTGAAAAATAATGTGTTTCCATTGGTTGAAAATCTGTATCGTAATGGATTTCATTATAAAACGGGTTGTGAGCATATAAGTGTATTATTAGAGTACGGGTGTAGATAAATGCTCTTATCCAACACATGTCAGTTATAACTGTCAGTTGTGAGTTACGGATTATAACTCACGTTCATATTCAAAGCAGTGTTCTATTTATTTATTACTATCACAACCATAATTCACATTGATACTGAAATTGAAGGAAAATGCAAACGGTTTATTCGTATTTGAAGTTATTGTAAAATCCGTTGGCTCATTGGAACCAGAGGCTTTCATTTCTGTACAGCTGCTGATAGTGCTGGACACATTAGAACCTTGTATTTTTTCTGCAATTTGTATTTTGTTATGCACCGATTCTTCTAGATATCCTTCTGCTACCGTCGAGGACTTCCATCCCCCGTGACGCTTCAAAGTAGTCATGTTAGCCCCTGCATTGGCCTAAAGAGTCGCCGAAGATCTTCTCAGGCAGTGACCGGTGTAGAGCGGTGGTTCTTCCAATTTCAAAAATATTGCAATTCTTGACGGTATCTTCGGCAACGTGTTTATTCCCACACATTGGCTGGTATAACTCCCATTTTTGTAAAAATAAAAAAAGCGGCTAGAACTAGTATTCTTTGGTCTCGAAACATGTATTTTTTACCTGAATTGATCGGGTTGACTGGAAATCCTTCTTCAAGTATAGTGAAATTTCTCGATTTCTTGGTTTTTGTATCTGGAAAAACTACGTGAGAATATTTTCCTTCGTCTTGAATATTTTTTTTTCAAATTGACCAATTCAATTCTTCGTTCAAAAACTTCTCTATTATCTATTATAATATCTTGGACTTCTTTGGATCGTATCCACGTGATTTGCTTTTCAGAAAGCTCGTTAGTTTGCCATATTCTGAAATCTTGATTTTTTAAAGGTGAATAGTCGAGCGAAGCATCGGGTATTTGGTCCATAGCAACGATGGGGCTAATTTTCTTGCAAATGTAAAAAATAAGCCAATAGAACATTTTCAACTATACCTTTTATCTTTCGTGAATTGATCCAAGACTTGAACATTTTCAACTCCTTGTCTTAGGCATCTCAGGACTTTTCTTGGCAAAATCTGCATCGCTGCTTCTTCTGCTTCCATAAGGAACGTAATTTTCATCGGTTCCATTTCATTTGAGTTTTTTCATTTTGAAAAAGCTTTCCTTTCCTTCAGCGAAAACTGACAAGCGTCAACATCCATTTAAACATTTGCTAACAATGTATCATGCCCCCGCAACCAAACAAACATTCTACTTTAACCAATATGTAAAGAAGCCACTGTCAACTTATTCTGACATAGGTTATTAAGACGTAATTAGCTTGATTCAATCACAAAACTTATTTTTGTCTGTAATGAAAACGATTTCTTCCAATTGTTAAATAAAAAATTGTATGCCACTCGTGTGTTATGTTTCCTAAGTCACTCGAGAATTTATACCAATACAAATCTTTCTCGCGTGACTTATTTTCAATATAACACCATAGTACCATAAAGAACTATTATTCTTCGAAAGACTTTTTTCAACCAACCACCCAATATTTTATCTGTCTATGGTAACTTGTCTGCCTATTGATTGTATTGATTCATATACACGTTGTATAAACTATACCACATAGCTTTTATAAGATATTGAAATATAATTGAGTAATCTGTTACGTTGGTACACTCTAAATTTTGAATATATTTCAAGATATGAATGGGTTTGTTGAAGACATTTTGTAGAGTCGAACTCAAAAGGACTATCATAATGTGCTATGACATTTTGTCACTGATAATTGATAGTAACGAATGTTGAGGTGTAACCACTGGTTACCATAAGCCTGAATACGATATGATATAATATAATTCATGAAATGTGGAATACCAAATGCCAGTAGTACTTCAGTTGTAGCAACATTTTTTCTGCAGTATAAATAACTTCAAACCGCAAAACCTTCAAGATAACTCACTTGGGCAAAGTTTTGCTTGAAATGAAGTTGCATATAGAAACACCCTGTCTATAAGCCCTACCGAGAGTTAACCTCGTTTTGATTTTGCTAACGAATCATCCGTTCATTGCCACAATAATCGACAAGCAATGGTTATAAAGTAATGAAGGGGAAAATAAGTAGCCTATCACACACGAGCAAAAAATTGAGCACTAGGCGTTAGCCGAGTGCGGTAATTCGCGAGAGCACGTAATTGGCCCTATCTTATAATAATAATAATGAATGCTTTTATTGCAATGTCCAACAACTGGAAGATATAACAGATTCTTATAATTATTAATTACATCGCAGAGGTATGAAATGAATTGCTATTAGTTGAAATATGAACATCAATCAAGAAGGTGTATTGAGTAAAAAAATAAAAAAAAAGAAAACCGACTATGCTTATACACCTACACACACATACGCCACACATTTAAATAAATAAAGACAATTTATTATTATTATTATTTACCTAATATATTAAATGGCAGTAGGCCAATAGAGACTGAGACCTATGTAAACTGAAAAGTTTTAGTAAGGAGGGCATTCTTCAATCTCTTTTTGAATACCAGGTCATTTTGCTGCCTAATCCGATCTGGAATCAAGTTATACATTTTTGGTAGATTATAGAAAAATGAAGATTTGAATTGAGATGTGTTGTGCTGGGGAATAGATATTTTGTTTTCATAGCGAAGTTCTCTGTGGTGGATATCCGATCTGTATTCAATTTTTTTATACAGATATTTAGGCTTCTGAGTCCTCACGATTTTATGACGTAGAGCGCTAAGATGCAAGAGAAGCCTGTTTTCCATTTTCAGCCAACTCAATTGTGGCAAATAGGTAGAGGAGAGGTTTTTCGTTGTTATACCAAATATAAGTTCGTCAGAGACGATTTTTATCAATTTGTCCCCAGGCAGTTATCGGGTTTTGTACTGCACTTTTTCTACTTCCACCATGCTTGTGCTGTTATTTCTGGTGTCGTAGCTCAAATTTCTTCGTTATCACCCATTTTAAATGATTGTCGAGACAGCAAGTCATTACAGCAAGTATGTTAAACAAGCTTGCCAATTCATAGATATAACTATATTCAGTACCAGTCCACAAACTGTTGAACAATAAATTTCCTAGAAATATGATTTTCAATTCAATTTCATAGAGAAATTGGAGCAAAAATTCTCTGAATTTCGCTTTGGGACGATTGAGTGGAACGGTTTTAAATGGTGAGAGTAGAAAAATACCATTGTTGCTACTCTTTCCTATAGGCTTCTGGAAGTATTTACAGAGTGCACGCTATCATCAAAGCGAGAGCACCCTGCTTTATACGGACGTTTACTGTGTTTTATTTCTTCTTCAATAATGGAAAAATATGCCGTATCAAAAATGTGCGTTTTATCCCGTAAGGCATTAAAACACACGGATTAATTATGGTCGACCTAAATATGGGGTTTTTTGAATAAAGGCATTCGATCCACGGAGAGAGGCTTAGAGGTCACATAAAAACTCCAAACATTTTTTAACCTTTCACCAGAGAAACGGAAGCCATGTCAATTTTACCACAGTGTTTTTGTGATGAAAACTTCAATTATTTCATTGGCATACAGTTTGTCACAAACACACTCCAGGTATATTGAAAGGCACTCTTCGTTGGAGCTGATGTGATGAATTCCAAGATTTCCGTCCTAATCATTGGTATCTCGATTGGTATACAGTGAGGTTCATGAGGTGTGTAACGCATGTGATTTTTTTATTCGTTGTACATCCGATATTCAGACACCGTCAAAAGATGCCATGTTCGATTACCAATTTGCATGCACTTACAACAGGTCTATTCCGTAACTCATAGCGATGTCGTTATCCAACTACTATCATTAAATTAACGATATTTGTGTCGAATCTTATTCCGTAAAAATATAAAATCGTTGCAAGTCGGTAGTGAACGACATACTATAACGTTTGTTATCGGGAATAGAAATGGTTCAGTTGGCTAACGACTTGAAGTAGTTTTGTCATCGTCCATAGATATTCTAATAAGTCTGGTAACTCCTTTGATGTGGTTAAAATATGCCGCTTTTTTTGCGAGCGGTCGTATACTTCATTGGACCATCTTAGAATGGTCGGAGACTTGTCTCTCGTCAATAGATATTTTCACGGTCGGTGCTCTTCTGAATTGTTATCAATCGTTCCCCCCTTGGCAACATCTACGCGGATGACTCGATGAGTAAAGAATTCCCACCCCTCTGTTGTGAATTTGGAGATCTGTCGAACCTTTCTTGCTCGGGGATGTGTTTCCAATAGAACAGCTGAGCTTTGGAACTCGTTGCCGAGAAAGGTTTTTCCTGAGGCATACAAACTTCAAAATTTCAGAGTGAATGTTAATTCGTATCTCCTGTTCTTTGATTCACGCGGGGTGTTTCGAACATCACAGGGCTTCCCTTCAGTGTGAATCTGCAAAAAAATTCGATTATCATGACTACATCCTCAATATCGTTAAAAAACCTTGTTACTACATTATCATCTCCACGGTAAAAACAACTTCACTTCCAAACTTCCAACACGCTTTACGTTTCATGAGGTCAGCATCGATTACACATTTTTAGTCGGGTCAGGAGATCAAAGGGACTAAATGTAAATTTTTCCTCGTGCAGTGAATTTTCATTGTGGGATAGTCAACAGCGATCCGTGAAGGCATGTCAAACTGGCGACAAGGTTTGCCAATGCACGAAAAGCCGAATGCGCTCGAGTGGCCTCGATATTATCCAGATAGAATTTGGCAGTCGATTTCCCGCATCGGAATTCATAACTGGAATGATCCTGGTAGTAGATAAGGCTTTATTTGAAGTAAACGATGAGACTGGAACCTTTGTTGTGAAAGATGAAACTTTTCCTAGAGATCAATTACCCTAACACCAAACTGGTATTTTTGCATTTGACGCGAGTTTCACTAAGGATAGCATCTTCAGGAGATAAAAATTGATTCTGAATATGAAGCCTAGGGTTAGCTGATCATATACCTGAATTTTTTCGGCCCGATATGGATTTTGTTTGTTATTGCTACTTATTCTAATTAATTTATCGACAATGAACTAGTGCAGTCACTATCTGCAGAGTTTTTTGGTCCGTCATCTGTTATTATTGATTATTCCGATTAATTAAACAATAGATTGAAAAGCGGGCTGAAAGGGATATGTCCCCTGTCACCATTCATGGAGTTTTTACATTTTGCTATTCCCAGACTTTCACATTCATCGAGTTATCCCGATGCACGTGCTTGATCAGTTTCAGATTGCTTTCACCAATTTTGTGGTCATTGTCTAGAGCGTGTTGGGCGACACTAGATTTTTCTACCCTTTCCGTATTTCATGTGTGCAAAATGCTCCTTGAAACAGGTTCTGATAGCTCGTCGGCTCTGGCCGATGTATTTGTTGTTGTTGTTGCAATCCTGACAACTGATTTCGTGAATTTCCGACTTTTCTGTGTTTTCTGATTCATCTTCTGGGTTTCAAAAAAGCTGTTGTAATTTGTAAGACGATTTATATGTAGCTTTCATATTCACTTTATCGAATATATGTTGGAGAACTCTAGGGTATTGAGGTTCATATTGGATTATTATTAACTTTTCATCACCGTCATCGTTTTCGAAAATCGAAGTTCCACGATGGGTTTCTCTAAATGAATATAATTTATAGAACATAATAATAATTAATAAAAAGTTTGAATCTTCGACTTTTCATATCGGACAGAAAAACAGATAACCCTAGGCTTTATATTCAGTATCAACTTTCTTCTCCTGAAGATGCTAAGCTTGTTAGCGAATCGCGCGTCGAGTGGTCTTAGGGTAATTGATCTCTAGATAAAGTTTCATTTGGAGTGGCAAATCAGTCAGCTGGTCATTGGCATATTTCAGCTTTTTTAACTGGGTGACAAGATTTAAAGTGGGAGGGCTGTTCTCTCAAACAAGTTTTGCGACAAAATTATTGGTGACATGGCTTCAGATGAAAACACTCATCGTCACAGGTACTCCTGCGTGTTGTGTCAGACGTGTTCGATAGCAATGAGTAAGGCAAACACTCTCTTTTGACTTTGCTCAACCAAAGCTTTCGTCTGCATCTTCCACTATATTCTGTCAGAAAACTTACATCAGCATGGAGTTCGACCTTCTACTTTTGGATTTTTCCAGTCTGAGTGGGAGGTCACAATCTGTACCAGTTGATGGTAAGCAGTCTCGTTTGGTTGTATTTGAACATAGGGTACCCCAAGGTTCCATTCTTGGACTCCTTCCTTTTCCTTGTCATAAATGGCTTATATATCAATACATGCACCCTTCAAAGAATTCACTTTTCGTGGATTATACTACTTTCATTATTTCTGATGACACCGCAGTTTATCATGAGCCAACTTGGTTTTAGGAAGAGATGGAAATTGATTCAACGCAAGTGGGCTGAAACTGAATGTAAAAATCAACAATTATGTCTTCTCGCTCCATCATAAACAATGCGAATGCGGATACTTTGCTTCCCATTGTTATGGACAATTGTTGAGCTGGTCACAACATATTATATGGGGTGAGTCAGCTCAGACCCCTTAGCTTAGCTTAGAGCTCATTTAATTCAGCTTATTTTATAAATCCCAGCGTAACTATTTAGCGTATGGCATACTGTAGTGTGGGAATTCATATCATGTTCATAATATTTTTACTCCACACAAAAAAGTTTCAGAATTATTATATTATACTGTATTATCGTTCACTCCTTCAGAAAGAGAAAATAATGCCAATAACCGAAAGTGTATCACTTTGCTCGAGTATCCTCCAAGGTCAGATGACCTACTCAAGATACCTCGAATATCAAACAAAAATTCGATAAACCTGAAACTATAATAATATAATAAATTACATTCACAGGTGGGAAACTTTATGTGTTATAGGTTATGTTAGAGAATTGCTTCAATTCAATTGCTGAATTTTTGAATATGTTTTTCATATGACCAATTCATTTTCTATTTATATTTTATATCAGTGAGTGTATGAATGTATTCATGAGATAAAATCCATCAGGTCAAGTGTTACATATCCCATCATTTTGAAAAAACAATTCCGGAATAACTAGCAGCTCTCAAATACGCAATGTACGGCTTAAAATAGTGGGAATGGAAAAAAGTACCTATCTACTGGTATTGATGGCAGACCCCTTGTTGAGTAAATGCCATTCACAAAAAAATCAATCTGTACTAATGAATAATTTTTCTATATGTTTTCAATTCAACGAACTCATTGCATACTGAATTTATCAGAGCTGTTAGAAACAATTGGGCAATTCATGAGCAGTGATTAGACTAACTTGAATAATCCATGTTCTGAAGGATTGTAACATTTCAAATGTGCTGTATTTCATATAATATTATAATACCACAAATTGGATATATATCAGCTCTCTGATATATATCTACTGTAAAATGTATCCCCCAATGTTTCTCCCACGGTTCTATTACGTCGAGTAGGTAGCCTTTTTGAGTCTTGATCTAACAGCAGTAAATTAGTATCAGTGTAATAAAGTTGTACATCACACTCTGATTTTATCGTGTTTTATTTTCGAATTTCCCAATTGGGTCAAGCGAAAAACTGTCGAACTCTTCGAAAGCTAAGTGTATACAGTTTCCAGCTTCCAATGTTCTTTTCCTAGTTTGTATCCAAACTTTCATATTGAAGTATGAAACACGTGTTGAGGTCTTTAAAAAAGTATTAGTCCTATATCTACAAGATTATAATGCATTAACGAACGGGGTTTCCTCCGAAAAGTTTGTTCCGGATATCGATTTTGTTGAAATTCTTCATTTAATAAGTTTTTTTGAGGAAGTTGCCAAGAGCATTTATGGTCAGTTTCAATCGATGGATGACATTACCTGAAGATGGTAGTGATTAGTAGTGATAAAAATTCAGCTCATAACTTTCTTATTTTTTTTAATCTTTGTACCACCGAACAAGGAATAAACTGTGACGCATGAAAATGATAAAGATTCTCGAAATGGAACATTGGAATATTTCAATGTCGAAAAAACACCGCTATAGATGTGCACAAATTGTGTTCACATCAAAATATCTGCTGGGAAGTGATTGAGAGCATGAAGAAACACAACACACGAGAAGGAAGTTACACTTGACGTGTTTTTTCCGATTTTATCAATGATTTTGAACAAACTCAATTTTAATGTGTGTCGTTTTGTCAAAATTCAAACTTTACAGAGTTTTAATAATATGACAAATATTAGTTCAAATGTTCCCTTGAAGGTTGTTTTGCTATTTTCATTCAAACCCCGTGTTAGTAGTATCATTTCTTTCTTATTTGAGTAATGTTGTATAACATTGTGTTTGCTTCAGATGACTTTTGAAATATATATATATATATATATATATATATATATATATATATATATATATATATATATATATATATATATAGATATATTAGATTAACTAAACCTAGTATTTGATTCAGTATCAGTTTTCTTCTCCTGAAGGTGCTACGAGCATCGAGTATACAAATAATATAACTTCGGTGTTAGACTAATTGATTTCTATAAAAAAATCATATTGGCAATTAATCGTCTAAGGGCCGGTCTTTTCACTTACAGATAAAGTCCTTGATAACTCTATCTTTCAGATATTCTTCTTCTACCGTCTTTTCATCTTCAAGTAGACCTATCTGATAGATAAATACAGGGTACTTGTAGGATAACTTGTCTGGCACTTTGGGTTGTGGATAAAGCGGTATTTGAAAAATAAATGCCACAAAACAATACAGTTTTCAACATAATTTTGTGTTTTATGCATGAATGAGTGTGCAGGCAGATTATGCAATGCATAATTTTTGGCAAAGCTGCCCCTCAAGCTGTTAGAGTGCTGAAATTAAAATTAAACTAGAGATTTTGTGAATTTTGTAATGATGGAAGTAGTTGAAGATATAGATTTGGTGTTAGACGACGATTCAAATGAAATAATCAATATTGCAATGCGGGAATATAACATGAGACCCCGGACAGACCATTCCAACTATTGGGATAATCAAACATTTCTCAAACGTTTTCGACTCTCCAAACCAACCGTCATTATTTTATTAGAAGAAATTAATGAAGAAATCTGGAATCCCACAGAAAGGTAAATAAGACAAAATACTTTCTTCATTTGGATTTTTTACTGAGGTTTCATGTGAGAGAGCTCTTACCTTTGCTTATAAGGACTAGGGCTAACCGTTTTTTTGAATATACATAATATGCCATTTATTTTCATTTGAAGCTTTTATTAAGTGTATTAAATACTTATATATGTGAAATATCGAGATTTTTTTCAGGAATCCTGGTAGAGCCCTTACACCCATGAATAAATTATTATTGAGCAACTGAAAGTTTGTTTCTATATAACAGTAAGAGATTTTGAAGGCATTAACAAATCATCTGCTGGAAGAATCATCAATACAGTTATCATTGCTATTTGTCGCCTCAGAGAACGTTACATCAGAATTCCAAAGATATTTTCTGCCAAGTCGCATCTTTCAATTTTCGCATGTTGGAATCTGTTTTCATATTTTCTAAGATGTGTTTGACATTCAAACACAATTTTACTAACAAGCAGGTCTCGTGTTGTTTGAAATTTGGAGCCCTGTACACTTTTTCTCCTAAAGCTTTCTTTTCCATATTCAAAATCAAGAAAAAACCAACTAGTACCGCCGAGTACACGAAATATTTGAAAATTTTCTGTCCACTGTTAACACTAGCACAAACACATATGTTGTTCTCTGTTGTAAGGTCAGACACTTATAAGGGTTCAGTTTTGACAGCAACATGAAGTTAGGTACAATTCCAAGTTCTAGATAGGTACCAGAAGGATAGAATACCAAGAAAAGACGGAAGAAAGTTGTCCCTTGGATAATTCTTTCTGAGAAATTTATCCGATAGATAGGTACCAGAGACTTTATCGAAAGATGAAAAGACCGGCCCTAAGACAAGCTCTGCCCCCCGTATAATCTGAGGAATCGACCACCCTCACCTTCCAAGATTTCATTCGAGATGAACACAGAACGAAATAACTCAGCGTTCTGCCGCCGCTTTGCCTAATTAATTCAAGTACCAACAACTCCCTGCTAATTCGATTACAGAGATAAGAATTCCCTTTGTTGGTCGGGAGAATAGACCGCATTATACCAATCGTTGATCGTTTGTCGCGTTCATAGCCCACTAGGTCGAATTAGGTATTTCACGCTCTATTACTTATTTAGTAAATCTCACCAACCTTTCGAGCATGCAGTGTGTTCATGTCTTCGAAGTTTCACAAGATTCTTCACAAGTTTCACAAGATTGCTAGAAAATGTTTTGTTAATATTCGATTTTTCCAGTGTCCAATTCCATTAACTGTGCAGGTAATCTCTGACGGGAATTATCCACTATGAAATAGTATATTATGCAACGATCATGTAAAAACCATTACATGAGAGTTGCATACGCTATTTTATCTACACCCGATAAATAGTGAAGAACTACAAATATTATATTCATATTTGTATTGCACACAATAATACTAATTAAACGCATTTCTTTGAAAAATTCTAGAAAATTGTAATTAATGGTATAACTTCGAGAAATCAAACGATGAGAAATGAAGAGAAGACTAAAAATAAAAAAATATATAACTACTCGAGGCCGGAATCGAACCCACGTCTCTTCCATATAGCTAATATAACCTCAGCGCCGTAGACCGTTCGCCCACGGAGGAAAGTTTGATTGAAAAAACAAAAAGATAAATCATGTATTGGTCAAATGAAAAATTTAATCATCCTAACTATATTTCTGCCGGTGAAGGTGTCGAAGGTGATTCTCCCATATCGCTGGTATCAGACATTTTGTTATGATTATCAAAGTTTGGCTATATTTTTCAAAAATTCAATACCTATACCGATTTTGACTTGACAAACGTCAAATGCAGAGCATGCACATCAGGCTTGATTGAAAAATAATGGGTTTCTATTGGTTGAAAATCTGTATCGTAATGAAAAATCTGTATCATAATGGATTTCATTATAAAACGGGTTGTGGGCATATAAGTGTATTATTAGAGTACGGGTGTAGATAATAGTATATTATGCAACGATCGTGTAATGATGGTTATTAATACATGAGCATAAACCGGGATACGAAACGAGCCGAAGGTGAGTTTCGTATGGTTTATGCGAGTGTATTAATAACCATTACATAAGAGTTGCATACTCTATTTTATCTACACCCGATGAATAGTGAAGAACTACAAATATTGTATTTATATTTGTATTGCACACAACAATACTAACGAATTTCTTTGAAAAATTCTACAAAATTTTAATTATTGGTATTACTTCGAGAAATAAAACGATGAGAAATAAAGAGATCAAAAATTAAAAAAAAAGTTAACTTGAGACCGGATTCGAACCCAAGTCTTTTACAAAGAGCTGGTAAGATTTCAGTGCCTTAGACGGCTCGGCTACGGAGAGCTCGGAGAATTCGATTGAAAAAATAAAGGAATAAATCATGCATTGGTCAAATGAAAAATTTATTCATTCTAAATGTATTTCAGTTGGTGAAGGTGTCGAAGGTGATTCTCCCATATCGCTGGCATCAGACATTTTATTATGATTATCGAAGTTTGGGTATATTCTTCGAAAATACAATACCTATACCGATTTTGACTTGACAAACGTCAAATGCAGAGCATGGACATCATGCTTGATTGAAAAATGATGGGTTTCTATTAGTTGAAAATCTGTATCGTAATGAAAAGTCTGTATCGTAATGGACTTCATTATGAAACGGGTTGTGGGCATATAAGTGTATTATTAGAGTACGGGTGTAGATAAATTCTTCTATCCAACACATGTCAGTTATAACTGTCAGTTGTGGGTTATGGATTATAACTCACGTTCATATTCAATTGTGTGTATTCATGTGATCAAATTTATCTGGTTGAATGTTACATATCCCATCAATTTACATAAAAACTTCCGGAAGCGGCTGCCGTTAATTTAGAATACACGTGTACTCTAAAGGAGCCTATCAGCTGTCGAATACGTTATGAACGGTTTTAAATGGTGAGAGTAGAAAAATAACATTGATGCTACTCTTCCCTATAGCCTTCTGGATGTATTTACGCTAGCATCCAAACGAGAGCACTCTGCTTTATACGAACGTTAACGTGTTTTATATCTTTTTCAATAATGGAAAAAATATGCCGTATCAAAAATGTGCGTTTTATCCCGTAAGGCATTAAAACACACGGGTAATTAATGGTCGATCCAACTATAGGGTTTTTTGAATGAAGGCATTTAATCCACGGTAAAAGGCCTAGAGGTTACGTGAAAACTCAAAACATTTTTGAACCTTGCACCAGAGAAACGAAAGCCATGTCAATTTCACCAGTATTTTTGTGATGAAAACTTTAGTTCTTTCATTAGCATGCAGTTTGTCACAAACACACTCCAGGGAAATTGAAAGGCACTCTTTGTTGGAGCTAACTTGATGAATTACAAGTTGATTTTCGTCCTGATTATTGGTATACAGTGAGGTTCATGAGGTGTGTAACGCATGTGATTTTTTTTATTCGTTGTACATCGGATATTCAGACACTGCCAAAAGATGCCATATTCGATTACCAATTTGCATGCACCTAGATTGGCTACTGATCAAACAGTATATAGGGCAGGACTCCCCTAGAAATGAAGGAGAAAAGCTTCAAGTTCTTATATTATCTGTTTTTTTTTTTTGGTAAATTGGTATATTTGAGTGACTATTTTGTCAGTTACGTATCGTATCGCTATGAGTTTGGAGATTTATATAACAAATTATTGAAAAAATGCGTATATTTCCCTTTGGTGACGATTCGGAAGCGGTAAATTTTCGGTTATAATTGCACGAGTGCATAAAAATTACCGATAATTTTGCAAGAAAGCGTGATATCTAAAAATTGCAAGTTTATTTTCATATTTTGGCGAAAGTGCCCTAGTCCGAAGGACGAGGGCTCTTTCACAAAATATGAAAATAACCGAATGCAATTTGTATGAGATATCACGCTTGAATGCAAAATTATCTGGTCATTTTTATGCACGAATGTAATTCATTGGAATATTTCACGAATAAAGAAATTCTCAAGGAAATGTTATTTTTTGTTCATTTATACTTTCCTCTATAGATTGTAAGGAGTACTCACCTAAACGCGAAATGTTTTTCTATTTTTGAAGTCTATCTGACATTTATTTGTGTTGTTTACCGACGTCTAGCGATACGGTTTCAAATGTGTTGTTATGATGACTTGATACAATGCAATTACCGCTGTAAGTTTTCGATAATTGCATTGCTCTTATGGGACATTTTATATATGAGGGAAATATTCGTCCTAATTATTGGTATACAGTGAGGTTCATGAGGTGTGTTACGAATGTGATTTTTTTATTCGTTGTACAGCCGATATTCAGACACCACCAAAAGATGCCATGTTCGATTACCAATTTGCATGCACTTAGATTGGCTACTGATCAAACGTTATACAGGGCAGGAAAAATATACGATGATTTCACGAGAAAAAATTGTTGGGAAATAAAAGTTTTGCCCAAATGCGAATCTCGACAAAAAAAAAAAAACAAATATCCCTGTAAGATGAATCAAAATTCTGATTGATACGTATTAAAAGTAGCTATGACGGATCCCTTTCGGATAATGTTCATCGAATTGAAAGTCATTCTTGAAATTCTCATGCTTTTTCTTTCTTCGTTTGTTTTTCTATAACTCCCAAATTCATCTTTGTTACAACAATACTAACCATAACTCTAGAATTTCGGAATAAGCGTTTTTAATAAGGGAAATAAATGATTTACTAATAATACTTTGATTCGCTTATAGCTACTTTTGATGAGAACTAATCAGAATATCGATTCATCATTCGGGAATAATAAATTATAAATAACAAAAACTTATAGAATGTTAGGGGGCTCTTATCGTCTGACTGGAATAAAGCGAGGTATCCTATCCACAGCCAAAGTCAATGTTGTACTTTGGATATATCTGTGACATTTGCAATATTTCGAATTTCTTTTTTTTTTTCAATTATATCTTCAATGTCCTTAACACCTCAACTCAAAATGTTATTGTTCACATTAATTTCAGTTTCTGAGGATGACCAAATTAAAGGTCGAAACGTCGACATAAACATTTGATTTGTATGTTCCACTGACCACTCCCAACCAACTCAAAAAACAGGAATTGAATACTTTGGGTCAGGAACATTTCTCCATAATATCTATAATATTTACCAAATTTTTCAAATATTGTCTGCATGTTTATTGAGGAGGTACAAATGTTCTGGAATCCATTTTTTCATTTTTTGGGATTTCTATCCCCTAAAAATAAAAGGGGAAGAGCTTCAATTTTTTTTTTTTTTGGACAAATTAGTATATTTGAGTGACTATGAGTTTGGAGATTTATATGACAAATGTATTGAAAAAATGCGTATATATCCCGTTGGTGACGATTCGGAAGCTGGTCTACTTCAATTTTCAAGTCTAGTTCGGTAATTTTTCAATGTAATTGTAATTTTTGGTGAACTGAGAAATTATCAAAATAGTTCTATCTTCATAAATAGAATTGTCATTAACACTTCTTGATAAATACTAAATGACACAGAGAATTGATTGATCCAGAGGAATAAATTTTACATTGACCCGAATATGCTAGACATCTTGGCATCCATTGAAGCAACGGCTCAACAGTTACCAAACAATAGTACCTAGTCAAAATGAATATAGGATACGAATTAAAATATTATCAGAAAAACACACAAAATTAGCTCAAATATTCCATCAAGTGAAAGGAAAGCTTTATTCAGATTGAAAAATGTCAATACAATCAAAATATTACCTGCTGATAAAGGCGTGATAGGAATTCATGAATATAATACAAAAATATTATGCTAGTGTAACAATTTGACACTACGTACCAAAAATTACAATTCCATTGAAAATATTTCAGAATAGGTTGAAAAAGGGGCAAACTAGCTTCTGCAACGTCACCAATGGGAAGTATACGCATTTTTTTCAATGAATTTGTTATATAAATCTCCAAATTCATAAAAATACGGTACCAATAAAATAGTCACTTAATTTCGCATTTTTTCAATATTGCAGTTACGTATCGGGTCAAATGTAGCAATTTGACTAAAAAAACAGCTATAGTAAGAACTCACAGCTCTTTCTTTTTCTTTTCTAGAGTAAAGAAAACCCAAAAAATAGATTCCAGAAAATTTTTCAAAAAATATAAAAGTTTTCAGGGCATAACGATAACTTCAGTAACAACGAATATATTCATTAGATTCCTCCTTATGATTATGAGAATCTGCTGTGAAAAACTGCGAGAACGTAAGTCTTCTTATTTCTCACCCTCTCTTTGCCGTGAGCAAACACTGCGTTGGCTTTTAACGCTCAATAAAAACCCTGTCGTAAACATCATTCGATGTTCGCCTTCCTCACAGAAATATATTCTCCCCTACGTATAATAGGCAAGGGAAATAGGTCATTCGTCATTTCCTTATGAAATAAAACCATTCAGTATTTGGTTGCGTGGGGATCTTTGTTTCCTTTTTTTTATCCATATTAAGGTTCGAAGTATCTGCGTTTCTATGCGCGAAAGTTGCATATGAAAGGAAGCACAGAATGGAAAACGATCGCAATCCTTAAAGAAATTGGGATGCGTTGCGTTCCACCCACATTTCGTAACACCCACAGTCTCCGAACATAGCCGAATGATGCCTGTTGCAAAATCCACCAAACATTCTGCAATTTTTTATCAACCCAACCTAACCTAACCCATCCTAACACATTCATTGTGGGCATTTCGATAAGAAGGATGATTTTTTTCAAGTTGAATCATTCGGGTATGTTCGGATACTGTGGGTGTTACGATATGTGAAATTGCGAAAACTGTTAGCGATCCCTGTTCAATTTTTGGTGTGGACGATTAGCTCTCAAACAGTTCGCAAACAGTTTCAGAACTTCAATTTTGGTATGTGCGGGCCTTAACCGGTCGCATGAATAGCTGTTCTATTATACCGTATGTCTTTCATATGTCTGAAAAGATAAAAAGGATCGACAACAGATGTAATATTATAGAACATCATTAAAAAAAATAATACTTCAAATACGTTCAATTCTGACACATACTCAACCGAATAACACAACAGAAAACCCAAATAATTGTATTCATCAAATAATTTGTTCGTGCAGTCAAAAATATATAGGTGAACCGTTTCTACCTTTGGAAATGCGAAAGAGTGAAGACAAGATGTACATTAGGAACAGACAGCCAGGTGGTTCTAAATTAGCAGACCACATTCTTACTGCAGATGGAGATTACACAGTAGAATGGAATGATAATAAATGATGACAGAAGAGAGTGATGGCAGGAATCGGTAATTAAAGGAATCTGTTTTCACCCTGCTGTCTGGGGAAAATTGTATCTCTATGAGCTCGCTTGATATTTTGATTGCGGTTGGCTGCCCCTCCTTGAGGACGAAATGTTATGTAAGATGAATTTTCAGATGTTTTCGGTCTTCTGAGCCGGCCGTCTACAATTTTTGTTCTGTCAGAATTTTTTGACAAATGTCAATGTCGAAAATTGTCAATAAGAAATATTCGATTTGTATATATATATATCATATCTTTTAATTAAAGTTTTATATTATATTTGTACCATTAGGTCGATGTGTTTGTGATATGTTGTCCTTCATGTTTTCATTAAAAAAGGATTATTAACCTCACATTCGTGAGTAAGCACAATGTTAAAAAACTTTTCTATTCTCACAATTTTCCTCATTCATTATAGAGTTCCTGATAAAGAGCCAATAAAGACTCGAAAGCTTGAACAGAATAAAGAGTTCACTTTTTCCAATTCCTTGTTGACTGCACACCCGAATATTTAAAGGATTCTTCTTTAACTTAGACAGCGTCTAACCTTCTCACATATATATATATATATATATATATATATATATATATATATATATATATATATATATATATATATATATATATATATATATCGTTCGGATAGGCTTCCGCGGGCAGAAAGGATGGCGGGAACTTCCGGTTGATCCGCGTCTGGAACAGTTTCCTTGTCTACGTTTCGGTTTCCATTTCGGAGCCATTTTCAAGACTGAGTGAACTTGCGTCTAGGTCTGAGTTGTCTGACAACTCGAGTCAACTCAGACCTCGACCCAAGGGCACTCAGCCTTGAAAATGGCTCCGAAATGAAGCCGAAACGTAGAAAGGGAATTTCCAGTCGCGGATCAACCGGATGTTCCACCCATCATATAAGACCAATAAGACTTGCTCTTTCCAATAGGAACTATTTTCACTTTACGCTAGCAACTTGTCGGGGTAGATAGAAGTCTACCTTTCTACGCTTATATTCCAATATCACACTGAATTTCTTAGATTCTCCTAGGTTAGAAACCCAAAAAACTACGGAATATATATGTCATTGACGGATAGCTGTCGAACCCATAGGATGAAAGAAGAAGAAATCATTGACAAATTTTAATCTATCATTGACAGATCAAAACCTGTCAATTTGATATACCATTTTATTTCACAGTGACACTTATACCCCAGTATACCATAGTCATACAGTAAAGACACCCAAATGTCAGTTCAACAGCTCGGGGTGTATAATGTCATGTTATGGCGGTAAATTCAAATTTACGGTATACTGAACAGTAATTAGTATGTCATTTTGCACGTTAAAAAGAATATTCTGTATACAATAAGGTTTGAAATGAATGTGAAATTTCTCATGTACCTGCAATAATGCCAAACACAAATATATATTTTTTAAAAAACACAGGATAAGATATAATTGAGTTATAACATCAAGAAACTCTATTTTATCCTGTGTTTGTAAACGAATAACGTGAATGTTTGGCATTATTATAGGTACTTGAGGAATTTCACATTCATTTCAAATCTTATTGTATACAAAATATTCTTTTCAACATGCAAAATGACATACTGATTGCTGTTCAGTATACCGTAAATTTAAAACAAATGCCAAAACATGACATTATACACCCCGAGCTGTCAAACTGACATTTGAGTCTTTACTGTATGGCTATGGTATACTGGGCGTATACGCCGTCGTAATATTGGGTATGGATATCCTTAGCTATTAAAAAAATCCGCAAGTGGCCTGCTACCCTATGTGTGTGGAAAATCAAACGCAAATGCATTTTCGTTATACAGTCTCGAACCCCTATAGAAAATTGAAATTGATGAGGATATTGCCACTTCCAGCATCGATCCATGAAAAATCACCCAAGTGTTGCGAAAAACCAATGTAAATTATTAGACGCAGTTTTCACTTTCTTCCTCTCTTCACTTCCCATCCTGCAGCTCAGCCTCAAGGTAATAAACTCTCATTTTAGAGGCCAATTAGAGTCGATAGAATTGAAGGAAACATGAAATTTTATAACGCGGTCCTAATTACGTCTTGTGAACTGCATCCAGTTAAAAGCGGGGAGTTTGCTCCGCTTGAACTATTATGTGTTTTTCGGTACTTCTGCTTGCCGAGGGTGCTAAATGTTTGTTTTTGAAAGTGAAACCCTTTCGTCATGGTGAGGGCAATTACCCACTTGGATTATTTGTTTAGTATCACTCCAAGAAGTCCTCTTGATGTTTTTGTTGAGAGCCCATCAACTGCTATCTTCTTTAGGTATTCGTTATACAAACTAAAAGAAAGTTTCACTGAAGTCGTTGCTTTGGGTTAGTGGTTCTCAAACTTTGTTACGCAGAGCAGGTTGATAAAAAATCAAATGATTTCAATTTCATCACTTGTATGCTCGAGTCACTTGGAACCACTGGAATAGATTCATCTCAGTTTTTTGTAGGAATATTCTGCATCAAGCTCATCCTTTTCAATTCGATTGAACCCTCCTCCAAAACCTTCCCAAATCATGAGGGAAAACGCATAATTTTTATTTTCCATTGAGGGTTACAGTCTTTGAAGAAGACTGAGAACCCCTGCTTCAGGTTACAAAAGTATGGTGGAAGTTTGCTATTCAAGAGGAACAATAAAAAGCAATTTTCAGGTCGCGAATCTCAACAAAAGCCAGTTTCACTATATCTGGTCACCTGATAGTTAAAGCTGAACCTTGGGTTAGGGATTAATATGTGTTTCACCAGAGGTGGTTGAGCATTGAGGGTCAGTTTTTCAATATAAGGATAAATAAGTTATGTGTCAGATAGATGAAAGAAATGAGAGGGTGCACTTGAGTAATATTTGACAGTGATGAGGATGAAAACTGTCGTTTTTCTTTATCTGATAGATGTCTTGCATTGAAAAACCGGTCCTTAGTTGAATATAATAGTGAACCGGCAGATTGTAGATCACTATTCCTTGTTGAACTAACCCCTACTATTGATATAACCTCACTTTATGATTTGTGAAAGAGTTTTCACGCAATATGGCGGTACAATTAATCAATATTGAAACGATTGTGAAACATACATAGGATAGAGAATAACCTCCCAACTTTCCAACTCTCTACTCAGGGGCTAGTCTGATATTGAATTTGTGTCTGTGAAATGGATTAATGGAAATATCAGAAACCGTAGTTCAAGTTCATCAATCGAAGATAGATCCAGTTTCCTTGTTGAGTTCTAAGCTACTTCTTGAGCTGAGATATTACGTTTCCAAAACTCGAATGAAATTCACTGTTGTAATCTGATAATGGTATTGAAACCACATTCAACTGTTTATATAATTCACTGAATTGAAACAAAATTGAAAATAATTGGAATATTAGACATATTACCCAATAAGGCATTTATCTAGTTTGGCAAACAAACACTGAATATCTGAATGGCAAGAAAAGTTTCAGAATTCAGGCAGCATCTACCACGATCGGCCCATTTCAAGGCATTTCTATATACTTCAACAAGCACCTCCAAACAAGTGCCAGATTACAGCAGGGTTCACCTACATTGTTTAACAGGTCAACTCATACTGATTCTTGGGTGTTATCCGGGTGTGTTTGCCGTGGTCTACAGGCTTCTTATTCCTGACGTTTCACCTACAGCTGTGGTAGGCATTATCAAAGCCTATGAGGTAACGGAAGCAATGTTCTCGTTCTCATAGTACATAGTCAGGTTTAATTCATTATATGAACATATACTTGGACTAACGAAGATACGACAAGCTGTCGAAAATGATGGATCAAACTCGCCCAAAAAAGTAGGAAAGATAATCTATATAAATCATATCCCTTCATGTTATAGAGTTAATCCAAAGAGGGGGTGTAGAGAGGTAACCCAACGAATGATGTTGAAGAGATTCACCAGATTTTTTAAGTTCGTGTCTTGGTAGTTGTTTCGACGTTTATTACAAATAGAAATAAACTAGCTGACTCGTCCCCAATTCGTTGGGCGTTAATTTTGATTTCGTGATGCAATTATATTGTGTAGTTCTTAGTACTAAGTTTAATCAGGTTCATCACAGCTCTGCCATCTAGGCGCACTCGAAAAAGAGTTTGAAGAAGTCCAGAATGTTATAAATCCCTTTTCCACCCCGTTCGACAAGTTGCATTCGAACATGTCTTCCATCGATTTTGTTAAAGAATTTTTCTGCAGAATTCGGTATAGATTGAACCTAGGAATCACGTTGTCCATACAAACTTTGACCCTATTTTTCACCCCCTCAGAGAGAGAAAGAGATATGGAATACAGTGAATCTTATTTCATTCACAAAAACATCAGGGTACTTTACATTCTCATGAATCGAACATCTCCATAACCTCAAGATTATTGGATACCTTACGTTAACACGAACTAAGAATCACGACGTACTCAAATGAGATTTGACAAAATTGTTAAGACTATCGCGGCCGGAGTTTTCAGTATTACTACTTTTCTTCGGGTTTGAAGGCCGTCGTTCTTTGGAATTTCTTCCTGGCGTTTCGCTAGCGCGAGTGGCTAGCTTCTTCAGAGGCTCACTCATCTTAACTATTATTCCGATGACTGGACATTTCGATTTCGTAAGGCGTATTTATATTGATGCAGGTAGTCTGGAGTGTTAATTACTTCTGTCGGATTTGGAGAATAATCATCAGTATCAGTTGCTGCACTACCTGCCGTGATTTTATTAGTTATTCTTGATTTTCTCAGAATGGGATTCCAAATTCTGTTGAGACTCAACGCTTCTTCTTTTCTGTTAATATTATCTGGTTGGCGGCAATAAGTTTTGCATTTTCAAACAGAGCCCTGTAAAAATGCAAAACTGATTGCCCCCAACCAGGGTTACCACAGTCGACTGGTACGGGAGGCGATAGAGATCCACAAAGACACGGACGATTTTAAACGAGAAAAAGAAGCGTTGAGTCTCAACAGAATTTGGAATCCCATTCTGAGAAATTCAAGAATAAGTAATAGGCCAAGAGCCAGGTACTTTTTTTCTGCAATCTTCTACAGAATTGATATTCTTGTTGGAAAATGTTCGGGGGTGTCCCCTGAATGTAAATTCAAGTTGGCGGGACGGGGGGGGGTTGAGCTTCAGCCGCCATCTTGGAAAACACGTTTTATCGAATATCTCGTGAACCGTGCATCGTACGATAAAAACAGTAAGGATCGTTTTTGTAGATAATGAAATTCTCTGCAACTTTTATTTGAAACTTTTTTTTGTATAAAGCATAGGTTTTTATTTATGGCGCGCCAAAATACTGCCATTTATACTGTTTCATCAACCGTTAACTATATATTTAGCAATAACCATGCTGGGAAAAGTTTGGCGCGCTATAAATGAAAACCTATGCACTATACGGAAAAAAGTTTCGAATAAAAGTTGAAGAGAATTTTATTATCTACGAAAATGATCCCTACTGTTTTTGTCGTACGATGCACGGTTCACGAGATATTTGATAAAACGTGTTTTCCAAGATGGCGGCTGAAGCTCAACCCCCCCTGTCCCGCCAACTTGAATTTATATTCAGGGGACACCCCCAAACATTTTCCAACAAGAAAATCAATTCTGTAGAAGATTGCATTATGAACCTACTTTTTTGCTCTGATTCTTGGCCTATAATAAAATCACGGCAGGAAGTGCGGCAACTGATACTGATGATTATTCTTCGAATCCGACAGAAGTAATTATAATTAACACTCCAGACTACCTGCATCAATATAAATATGCCTTACGAAATCGAAATGTCCAGTCATCGGAATAATAGTCAAGATGATCAATCAATCAATCAATCAAAATATGCTTTATTGTCTAAGATACACTCTCATTGACAAAAGCTTGTATAAAGATAAAAGTAATTATATATATAAATGTACAATAGCATACGTAATATGTCATCGTAAAAGTAAATAACTAATTTAAGATATTGGAAAAACAAATATATAGACAGACAGAAACATTGAAATATAATAAAATTCATAATGAAATATTAACACGTTAAAAATATAGATGTATATAGGTCTGACTATCTTTCATTCACTACATAAGTTGTGAAGTCGTCGTTGAAAAATTCTTCGGCAGTGTAATAAACTTTTATCGACAAAAGTTCCTTCACTTTCTCCCGAAAAAATACGTCACTTGATATTTTCCTGATAGAAAGGGGAAGATGGTTGAAAAGTTTTTTCCCGTTATAAAATATCGAATTCCTTATGCGTGATGTTGAAGGAATAGGAAGAGTGATATTATGCGTGAGACGAGTAGCATAACTTGACTGTGACACAATAATTTCGTTGTGCTTTCTTTTAACGAGGCAGACTCTCTCTAATATGAAAAAGCAAGCCAGTGGCAATATATTATGTTCTGAAAAAAGAGGTCTACAGGAATCACGAACTCTGGCTTTGCACATATATCTCACAGCTCCTTTTTGAAGGACGAAGACAGAATTCATTGATGTTTGGGAACTTGCCCCCCAGAAGCAAATTCCATCTGAAGAAGCTAGCCACTCGCGCTAGCGAAACGTCAGGAAGAAATTCCAAAAAACGACGGCCTTCAAACCCGAAGAAAAGTAGTAATACTCAAGTGAAATTTACTCAAATATTCTTGTATTGTTTCCCGACATTGTGAGATACTAGGATTGAACCAGAATGAACATAACTCTATCTACGCACCCAATGAGTCAATCCCCAACAGCCGTTTGTAATTTAGTGTCTCCTTTCAATCACAGCGTGCTACAAGACAAATTGTATTGGCTAATGAGTCGTATCAATCGATTTCAGTTTCACGCCATTCCATAATGATTAGTCAATCAGTTTGATTGGAACTGACGCAATTTCGAGTAGGCCACTTGTGTTTCCCTATCAGCGTTACTCAAAGTCGTTTTGATCGGTGTGTCACGAGGTAAAATATTTCAGCAGCTGTCCAACATTCAGAACACCTCTGAATCATAATGGCAGAAATAAGAATATGCTTTTCTTCATTATTACATTTGGTCGAGAGTTTTTGATCGAAAATATTTCAAGAATAAATATTCATAAAATACATACTGTGTGCATATTTTTGGTAACATCAAATAACTACTAGGGGGATATATCCCGAGATTGGTTACAATGTGTGCTGCACTTCCGTGATTTTCGGAATTTTGCTCAGCAAATGACTTGAGTGTATGATAATTTGATAAAATCCTAAGACCGCACGTCGAGGGATTTTATCTTAAATTATTATATACGAAAGCGTTTGCTTGAAGCAAAATTTTGAAATTCATGGAAATGCACGCATTTGGTTGATTGAGCTTGGTGAAGGAGGGATATATGTTGATATTATGTAAACTCAGGAAACATCAAATTGAACACAGGATTAATATAGTACCCGAGATAGTACCTGAAAGGTGAGCCATACGCCCGGTTTATTTTGATCAGTTTAATCGGTTGAAAGGTCTAGTGCATTTAATCAAAGGTAATAACACGAGACCATCAAATTTTATCAATAAATTTTTATTTCCTACGAAAACTTTTTTATTTGGGAAAAGTATGAAAAGAATCTGTCCTAGACAAACCAAACTAGATAAAATCACGGTTTGTTTGGAAGCTTTTGCCTCAAAATAAAAAAGTTTGAGTGTTGAAAATGTATCCAATTACATTTGAAGAACGAGTTGTAATTGCAGAGATTATTTATTGAACAAATCGAAGGATGAACAATTTAATTCATTAGTATTTCTTAAACACATCAAAAACATATTGAATTTGAAAAATTGAATCGGTCCAAGAGTGGGTTGTAACACGGCAGGTCAACTGTGGTTCAAGTGAACCGAGTTCAGTTATCAGGCAACAAACGATTTTATTGGCTAATGCTTAGCAACTGACCTTGGTTCACATGAACCACAGTTGACCAGTCGTGTTGCAACCTGTCCTAAAAGCGGCTACAATTTTGACCACGATTTAGGTCGTTTACAATTTACAATATATCTGCCATAAAACTTATGTTCATGAGCTATTTACGTGTGTGAAATTTGAGTGTTTATTGCAATGTGTCGTTTATGTAATTATTATGCTGACAAAGTGAAAAGTCAATGACTATTAATAATTATGTTTTATAAAACACGAGAGTTTGCTTCGAAGCAAAATTTTGAAAATCATGGAAATGAATATATGTTGAGATTATTTTCAGATTTAATGAAAACTCAGAAAACTTCAAAATTGACTACAGGAACAATATACTTCTTCAAAATTGAGCCAAAATCCAGGTTTATTTT
Source organism: Zygogramma bicolorata (assembly GCA_032362365.1). Lineage (NCBI taxonomy): Eukaryota > Metazoa > Arthropoda > Insecta > Coleoptera > Chrysomelidae > Zygogramma > Zygogramma bicolorata. The sequence goes on along the minus strand of JAVJAQ010001669.1, from coordinate 82,266 downwards.
GATTAGTTCAATCGGTTGAACAGGTCTAGTGCAGTTCGCTGTAAAACACTGTAAAAGCAGTCAAGCTCTCAACTTTTTGATTGGTTATCTGCAATAGTCTATTAATATTCTCAAAATATTCTATAAATGGAAATGCCTATTTTGTGATATATATAAGTGACATTCTGAACATATCTGGTGCTATCTTTTCATGAAATGCATTCGAAAACATTATAGTAGTCATATGGGAATGACTGTATATGACTTGGTTTCTCGAAAGTACACCAATAGAAGACAAAGAGCTGAAAGCCTTTCAAATGAGGTATAGGAAGACCCTCTTCTTCCATTTAAAAAAAATATAGCGTTTTGTCGAGAAAGTACTTGTGATGCCCTCACACCTAAACTTTGTTCCAAGTTACCCAATACACATTTAACAACAGAGGTGTGTTACTTCCAATAGAAATTTTCTCTCTCGAGAAAATCCTAGAGAGAGTTTCTTGAAGTTTGGATTACGGTTAAAATTCTGAAAAAAAAAATATACAAGAGACATGAATCTGAAATCATTCAGTCCTTTCCCATTTTCTTGCGAAGAGAGTTATTGGGCAATATTTCAAATAATGAGCTTGAGTTCACGATAAATCCCAGCACATTCTCAAAAGAAATTACTGCATCCTCAATAATTCCAAAGGGGTCAATTTCTTGTTGCTGTTCATTCCTAGTTACACAAGACTATTATTGGTTTTCTGGTTGACTTATATATCACTGAAATTATACCACGTTGACGTAAATAATCATAAACTTCTAGTTCATTGGAAATGCAATCACAACTATAAAAAAATCATTTTTCATTTAGCTCCACAAAAAAAGCCATTTCAAGTAGGTCATAATTTTCAAATGAAAAATCAACTATTTTTGAAGGCAAGTATTTTTAGTGCAAACCCTTTTCATCCGCTGTAGACACTATAATACGGCACGGTTTTCTTTATTGTGGTTGACAATATTCCTTGCTGAATGGTTATGGTTCGGACTTCGGACTTCCATTGTCTATAAATTAACTCTATCGAAACCAGTTGCTGAGAACGAAAAAATAAAAATAGAAATCAAGTGAGAAAATCAAATAAAAATCAAATTTTTGGTCAATAATGAAATTAAGGATTGGTACAAAAAATCGAGATATCGAATATAAAACAAATATAATAATATACTTCTAGTCCATTGCAAATGCAAACAAAACTATAATAAAATCATTTTTCATTGAGCTCCACAAAAAAGCCATTTCAAAGTAGGTATAAATTTTCAAATGAAAAATCAACTAATTTTGAAGTATTTTTAGTGCAAACCCTTTTCATTCGCTGTGGACACTATAATACGGCACGGTTTGCTTATAAATGCTTATAAATGAAATAATATTGTGACAAGGTAATTAAGTTCACGAAAAATACATTCAAGAACTGTAGAAAAAATGTACTTCTGGCCTAGTTTTTTAGTAGAGCTGGCAACAGTTATTAAGTCATGAAAGCTGTGATCAATACACTCTATGCTAACTATGACAAATGTTTTTGCATTTTCCTAGGGTTTTCCTAGGGTTCTCGACAAAACAATATCGAATCAGTAATTTCACCAGGGATTTTATTTATCTTGCTTTCAATGCTGTCGCCACTAAAATTGACAATTTGCAATAAAATATTCTGGAGTTTGACATTTTTCACGTTTGAAGAAAAAATAGCACGTGTAATGCCAGTTAAAGGTGCTTATGGCTCATACTTGATAGTTCTCAATCAAGTAGAATTATATAGAGCTATACTGAATGATAGACATGTGTCGAACTGCGCCACAGCTTCAAGAGAAGAGACCCCTAAGCTTTGATACCCTAACAGAAAAAGTTCAAAAATTCTGATGACAAGGATATACCGAAACAACTGCCTCCAATCCTTGCCACCTCTGATCCAATTAACTTTTGCCAAACCTTGCACTGCCGTCAAAGGAAACCGGAAGCGGGCGCGGATTAATTATTTTTTTAATGAGCTTCCGACGTCGCTATATCCTGAAACGTCACTGACTCATCGAACTCCTCTCTAAACTACCCCTGAAAATCACCCCCTGCGTTCTACTCGCGATTGTTCAAATCACTTCTTGCTACTCGAACTTTTCCTTTCAATTAAAGCCGATCGTTTTTATCGTAATTGAATTCTGGGGCGCATCTTTCATGCTTCCCCAATGGCGATCGTATCTGAAAAAACCACCACGGAAATACGATGGGAAGTTCGATGACTGAATATGATTTTGAGTTTTTTTCATGAGCTGACTGATTCTTCTTCGGAGTTCATACTGGGAATAATAGGGAATATGTATAAAATTTAAATTTGTCTCAAATAGCTTTTCTCGAATCATCATTAATATTTGGTCATTCAGCTTTTATTTGAGCCCATAAAATGTCATATAAAGATCAAGAAATTAAGGGGGGAAATTTAAGCTTACAAAACGCGTACCCAATGGTCGAAACGAAATGTGACATTAGACGCCACAACACTGGATTCATCGGCATCGATATTCATACTGGGGTGGTGTAAAATATTTCAAACCTGTAGTCCTGTGCCGATTTCTAGTGAATCTTGAGTTGTAGTGAATCTAGAACGATGTCTGAAAGTGGTGTTATCCAAGCACAATTCTACTATTCATAGAACATTCATGGTGGCAGAATATTTTGCATCGAATCTCGATTTTACGTAAGCAGAGATCAAATGAGTGAAAGCTGCGAGGTAAACATTATGTTATATGATGTATCTCAGTCCATAACAGATTGGTATTCATAAATGCCCACAGCAGAGGTGTATATTATAAATCTATATTCCGATAGGTTAGTTAACCGGGCAAAGTTAGTTCAAAACCGAATTTTCCACTGCTAAATAGCTATTGCAAAACTTACTTCTGACTAGTTCACACTGAGCTGCAAATAAATATAGCACATGTTAAAAATCTTCACAACAATATAAACACGGTTATGGAGATAATAGTCTGCCTATATATATTTTTTCTATGTCAGGAAGACATAATTGCTTTATTTATGACATAACAAAAAAGCATGCTTCGCTTGAATGTGGTTGACAATGTTCCTTTCTGAATGGTAATGGTTCTGACTTCCATTGTCTATATTATTAACTCTGTTGAAACCTCTTCCTAAGAACGAAAGGATTACCTCATTTGATTCGTTTTTTATCCTTTCGTACTAAAGCAACAGGTTTCAACAGTTTATGATACGGATAATGCAAGTCCGAACTATTACCATTCAAAAAATGATACATATTCCCCTCTTGCCGGGGGTTTTTTCTTCTGAACGAGCACACTCATGTGGGTGCCAGACAAAACTGCTTGCAAACTATTCAGTAGTACTGAAAAGAGAAGTGTGTTAAAAACTTTCCTCTAGTTGACTATTCTTATGTCTTACAAGTAGACCTTTCCGTCAATTTGCACAGAGGGCGATTTTCATGAAAGAAGTATACTCTTTGATATTGAAGGTATTTGTTGAACTTCATGAAATCATTGGCAACAGAACATTGTCATTTTAGCAGCATGATTTTGATACAGAATTTAAAAATCAAATTGTTTTGTAATGCATATTAAAGATGACACGAAAGTTATACCCACAAGTCGGTATAACATTCAATCACGGTTTTCCCTTCAGTATCTGCACTTCCTGATTTTTTCTCTATACTATCGTCATTGTGAGAGCTTGAACAGAATTCAGTTTCGATGAAAACGATCGGTTATAATTGAAAGGAAAATCTCGAGTGGTAAGAAGTGATTGAACCAATCGCTGGGATGATTCCCTGGGGTAGATTGGGGAGGAGATAGAAGGGTCACTGACGTTGGAGGCTCGTTATTAGAATAATAAAGTCGTTTCAGATACTCTTTCCTACAGGGTTTGCTTTGAGTTGATTGGATCAGGAATTGCAACGATTGGTGGCAGCTGGTATATTGGTTGAATTAACATTTTATTCAGATTCCCTTCCAAATATTCTTGTTTCTTACCTACATTCAGGATGGAAATTGGCCAATTGTTCACCCAGAAGAAAACGAGGTTGGAGAGATCCTTTACGACCTCTTTAACTTTTAATCGAAACCTTGTTCTACCCATCGGAGTTCAAGAATTGTTAAGGTTCCTTTCGAAATGTACACACCAATATAGGTTCTCATTTTCTTCATCGAAATACAAATCCTCTTCAATTATGGAAACCTCACCCATTTCACAAATGAAACGACAACTTTCCATCAGCCATCTCACCGAGGCAAGCTTTATATTTCTCCCGATAGAAATTGTTCTATATTTAGAGATTCGTATTCACTGTTCAGATTCATAGTCATATACAAGGGTTGACCATCATCGACATGCAATACATTGAAAGCATAACTGGACATAAACATTGATACGTGGTACCTCACAACGTATAGTGTCATTAGCCTATCTAGACATATTCAAATACCTATTTAACACAGTGGACCAGTAGTGACGATATTTACATTTTTCTACTCCCTTCCGTCATTATGCTCATTTCTTTATAATTTAATAAATGGATAAGTAGGCGATACCAGAACACTAAATTGTTATGATTTCATATCGGGGGGAAACATCTTCTTTCAATCTTGTACACCTAAAATTTTTAAGTCATTTAAGTCATCGTTTTGAGTCTTTAAGTCATGCGTTCAAGTCTTTAAGTCATGCTTTTAAGTCTTTAAGTCCTGCGTTAAAGTCTTTAAGTCTTTGAAAGATTTTGAATCTTGTACAGATTTTAGCTAGTTGTTTCCCCCTCGTTTCATATCCACATAAGGTTGGATATGAATTTCTCCAATCACAGAGGAGAAAATACTTGTTTACTTATATCTGAAATATTTTCTAGTTTATTAAGTCAAGTTAGAATTGTCACAATTGATGTTTTTTTTCTGGAATTGAGGGACTTACATCTACTCTTTACAGTAATAATTAACTAAAATTGTACTGTCCAAATGCCCTACTTAGTAACATACATACATAGTCGTTGGTTTGAGTTTTTCATGTTTGAGTTTTTCATAAATAACGAAAAAATACACTATACCTATGGAGTATGATCTGATATTCTCCCAATAAATGCAGGTATTCCACAGGGTTCAGTTCTGGCCCCCAGTTCGTTTATACCACATATCAATGATTTGCTCGAGAAAACATCTTGTTCAATACATAGTTTTGCGGACGACAGTGCTCTCCATACCAGTTTCTCTTCCAGAGTCCCCATACCAGCTCGAGAAACAAAAATTCAAAGAAACATTCACGTCAATAAAATTAACGACGATATGGTAAAAATAATAGGATGGGGTAACATGAAATTGGTAGAATTTAATGCTACGAAAACCCAGGCATGTCTCTTCTCAAGAAAAGCCGATCTATCATCATCTATTATCCAGATGTCAGGAGTAACTATTCCTACAAAATCAAGTATCTCGATGCTAGGAATTACGATCAGTGATAATCTGAATGGGAGAACCATGTGAGATCGATTGCTGAAAGTGCTTCCCAGAAACTTGGATTTCTATTTCGTGCGAAGAAATACTTCACTTCTCGTCAGCTTCTGATGATCTACAAGGCTCAGATACGACCTGTCATGGAATGCAGTTTTCATGTGTGGAGTTCGGCACCAAAACATTCATTGAGGCTTCTCGATTCTATTCAGAGAAAGGCAATTCGTCTTGTTGGTGGTTCTTTGCTCACAGACCCGCTCACTTCATCGGAACATCGTAGAAGGATCGGAGACTTGTCTCCCTTCTATAGATACTTTCACGGTCGATGCTCTTCCGAATTGTTATCAATCGTTCCCCCCTTGGCAATATCTATACGGATGACTCGACGAGTACAGATTCCCCCCCCCCCCTCTGTTGTGAATTTGGAAACCTATCGAACCTCTTTTGCTCAGAGCACTCGCCTACGGCATCATGCTCAAACTTCGTCCTCGTGCGATATGGCCACCATTTCCATTCTTGTTGTACAAACAACTATAGTCAAGTTTCTAAATTGTAGATAGCGACTCATAGGTTGTACGGTTCATAATTGATATGAAGCAGGTCAAGAAATAGAACATTAATTAGCTAGGTAATCAAGTTTCACTCTGCCACTTTCTCATAACCTCTGAATCCTAAAAACCTAAAAATGTACGATGAGTCGCTATCTACAATTTTTAGGAGCTGGACTATATGTAGTAATTGTTATCAGTTATAATTGCACGAGTGCATAAAAATTACTGATAATTTTGCAAGAAAGCGTGATATCTAAAAATTGCAAGTTTATTTTCATATTTTGGCGAAAGTGCCAGAGTCCGAAGGACGAGGGCTCTTTTACAAAATATGAAAATAACCGAATGCAATTTTTATAAGATATCACGCTTGAATGCAAAATTATCTGGTCATTTTCATGCACGAATGTAAGTCATTGGAATATTTCACGAATAAATAAATTCTCAAGGAAATGTTACTTTTTGTTCATTTATACTTTATAGATTGTATGGAGCACTCACCAAAACGCGAAATGTTTTTGAAGTCTATCTGACATGTATTTGTGTTGTTTACTGACGTCTAGCGATACAGTTTCAAATGTGTTGTTATGGTGACTTGATACAATGAAGGTCGACCTCTATGCCGTCTCTTGGACTAACAGACGATTCTGTTTCATGAATGAAATGTTGCCATGGAAACGAAATACAGTGAAGTTACGTAATGTGATAACCGGGAACTTATTTGAGATTCATCGTGAGGATTTCCGCATCGAAAGTATAAAATACACCGTCAAATCCCCAGGCCTACTACGTTCCTTGAACCTCTGATCCAATGACACTTTCCTTTCGATTAAAACCGATCGTTTTTATCGTAATTGAATCCCGAGAAGCTTCTTTCATGCTCCTACAATGGCGATCGTATCTGGAAAAACCACGGGAAGTGCAATTACTGAAAGGGATGCTGCGTTTTGTCACGAGCTAGCCGGCTGCAGGGAAACGATGGAGCTTTTGTTCTGTTATTGCTGAGCAGGATACGTGCATAGGCGGCCGTACCCAACGACAACAATTACATGCCTGCAATAAAACGGATTATATTGTCCTCATGATTCGAACATTCGAAGCTGAGAGGAAAATTCTCTAGCATGCACGGTGAATTTTACGTTTATGCTCGTCTGAGACAATAATCAAGGAGGCCAAAGAGCATCAAATATTGGTATTTGCATTATACTTGACTGGTAGTAGTGGGGGTCGATCGCCTCGTCTTTTGTCGTCCTTTAACATAACAATTTTCGGAGGTAACGTTCTTTGCAAGATGCACAAAAACCCTGGTGGAATGAATTATTCCTAAGAGCAGGAAGATATTCGAGAAAATAGTATACGAGAAGATATAATTTTTTGTCCGATTGTATATAACGATATATGAAAAATATTGTATTTGCAAATCATTACTATTCTCACAAGGTTTTTATTTTTCCTGTGGTGATAAATTAAAGCAAAATTTGATAGAATAAGGAATTGTTGGAACGGTTGCTTGCTATGGAAAAGTATGTTCATAATAATTATAGTTTGACAACATCATGGACAGTGATAGCGATCTAGAAGTACTTACTCGTCCAGACACATATCAGTCAGCAAAGTATTACTTTTGCTGCCTAGACAGGAAAGTCCCTACTTTGCTTCCTAGGCAGGAAAAATAATAATTTTCTGATTGATATGTGTCTGCAAAATTAATATTTGCTTTCAATCGGTAAAAAAATATGTTTCCATTCCATTTGATCCTCAAGTGGCTCAAAATGATGATTCCAATCTAGTTAGTGGAACAATAACACTGGTGTATTTCTATCGTCTTATTAAAATTCCAGCTCGGAATAATGTCATCATCATGTCATGTAGGTACTTTATTTATGAGGACGAGGGTTGTTCCTGCGAAGTCCAAATATTATTTTCTAAAGTTAAAATACTATATCGATTTTGTTTTCAAGGCTTCGTTATGTCTGAATGAAAATAACATGTTTTTACACTCTACCCACGGTTTACCAAATCCGAAGCACATTGGCGTCTGTTCATTACCCTAATTAGATCTCGAAATACGAGAAAATTGTCAAGGCCAACAGTTGTTTCGTCTATCTGAAGATCACTGAAGAGAATGAACATTATTAATGCGCTACGGTATCAGTAAGACGCCCCAGGGCGCTTCGGTTCTCAAAATAATGACCGACCCTCGCCAGTACAAGGCTCTACCCTCAGCGGTCCAAAAAACTCTGCAGCTGGTTGTTGTACTACCTTATATTCTAAGATTTGTGATCATTTTTTTTTCTTCTGAAAATGCTAACCTTGTTAGCGAAACGCGCGTCGAATACAAAGATTATCGGTTCGTCATTAGGGTAATTGATCTCTACAAGATGTTTCACTGAACTCATAACATGAGTGTTATAAATGGGTCCAGGATGTCAACAAAGAAGTTCTGATTGGGAAAAGAGTTTTTTGAACTGATTGAAATAATTATAACACCATAATCTAATGTTTCCCCTCAACTTCCTCAATCAAGGTGTTATTGAGACTCCACTGAGTCTGACATTGCTTTTTGACTTGTATTTTCTTTCGAACGCATTTTTGTGAATTTTTGTGTTAGTTGTGGGTGTTATTTCATTTCACTTGATTTTCATCTACAGGGGGGTTATGTTCGGCTAGGTGACGCAGAAACATAAAAAAAGTGGAAACCAAGCATTTATCGTTCACGATGAACAGTACTGTTTTCAAGTTGCTTCTGAAGGAAATGTAGGAATTGACATATGAAAACGAATGATTGTCATTGCCTGTATTGAATATATGATATCAAATGGGTTATATAACTACTCGTATTAGCATATGAAAATGATTTCAGAGAATACAAAAATGATTTCATCACGATCAAGGTGATATCGTTTCGAGAATTGGTTCACACCGTCAACAATGAGAATATCCCACACCTGACACCATTTCGAACAACACTCCAGACTTCATCCTGCAAAATTTCACTTACCTTTCCCCAGCCGGCATTCAAAATTATAGGAATTGACATATAAAAAATGAATAATTGTTCAGTATTACTACTTTTCTTCGGGTTTGAAGGTCGTCGCTCTTTGGAATTTCTTGCTGTCGTTTCGCTAACGCGAGTGGCTAGCTTCTTCAGAGGCTCACTAGTCAAGATGAGTGAGCCTCTGAAGAAGCTAGCCACTCGCGCCAACAACTCGCGCTAGCGAAACGACAGGAAGAAATTCCAAAGAACGACGGCCTTCAAACCTGAAGAAAAGTAGTAATAATGAAAACCCTCGCCGCGAAAGCCTCAACCATTTTGTCGAATTATTGTTATCACAAATAATGAATGTATAATGCTCAATTATTGAATGGGTTGTATTACTACTCGTATAATCATATGACAATGTTTTTTGAGAATGCAAAGATGATTTGAAAGGTGATATCGTTGCGAGAATTAGTTTACACCGTCAACTCTGAGAATATCCCACACCTGACACCATTTCGAACAGCTCCCCAGGCTTCGCCCCGCAAAATTTCACTTATCTACCCCCAGCCGGCGTTCAGAGAGCAATTCCGTTCATGGCCCATCTGGGGCATCGCAACGAGAGCCAGAGTTCACATATCACTGTCAAATCATGGAAGCGGCCAAAGGACGTCGGATTAGATCGAGTGAGAGCTCGATCCTGCGGGTTCACCAGAATTAATGTGACGTCATGTTGATGTCGCCACCAGGTGATTAATGCCAATCTGATTTTAGCATCGCCGGGGCGCCCAGTTCGGGGAGGAAGATGGATGGCGGAAAGACTCACTTAAAAATGTTTCAGCGTTTTCCCTTTACGGCCCGGAGATGCTCTTCGTGTATGGAGTGTAGTATAGGTTAGGTTCGTCGTGTCATTTCCGCAATCGATCACCTTCAAGTTGCATCAGGTGTTGATGACGATGTGATAATGAGAGATACTACAGAATAATCCTCCAGGAACTAGATCGTGTTCGTTGGTGGAATACATATTCCTACACTAGCCATGTAAGCAAGGTACTTCGAAGTGACGGTTTTACAATAACAGGCTAACCAATCCAGAGAATGATCGAAACAACATTTCATTGGTGGATGTTGTTATTTAGCACAAAAACTAACAAAGTAAAGGTGAGTTACTATTATATTTCCTATACCTAAAACTAACCGTTTCTGAGAAATTTTGAGAAATTTAAAAATACAGACCATAATTTAAAAATTGTTTTCACCCTGTAACGTGTAACAAGATGCTCGTGATTGAATGTACTGTAGCTCAAAGGTCAAAGTTAAGGACAATTTTTAATGCAATATTATACAGAGTGGTAAAAAAAATTGCCTCGAAATTCGAACACACATTTAATTAAATAACTTCTTAAAGTTGAATGGAACACCCCGTATTTAGTGACGTTATTTGACGCATAATTAGATCCCCTTCAAAACTATATTAGGGTTCCCTATACCTATCTCTTTTGATTTTTACACAAAAGGCGTTTAAACACTCTGAAACATTGTATTTTAACATATTTCGCCTCAATAATTGAGACGCATCTTATTTTAAAGAATGCTGTAATATTTCAGAAATGGCAATTCATTTGAGTTTTTACATTTGCCTGCATTTTACTTTAGACACACCTTATTTTCGAAAATTTAAACTTGTGCTTTTAGCGAATCTACGTATTCCTTAATACAAATGTTCATTAAACGCATTCTAAGCTTTTTATTATAATACAGTGTGTTTCATTTTCAAGATGAAAAATTACTCATAAGTAAAATATAAAAACGCCTTTTGTGTAAAAATCAGAAGAGATAGGTATATGGAACCCTAAAATAGTTTTGAAGGGAATCTAATTATGCGTCAAATAACGCCACTAAATACGGGGTGTTCCATTCAACTTTAAAAAGTTATTCAATTAAATGTGTGTCCGAATTTCGAGGCAATTTTTTTCACCACTCTGTATAATATTGCATTCAAAATTGTATGTAGTCCTTAACTTTAACCTTTGAGCTACAGTACATTCAATCACGAGCATCTTGTTACACGTTACAGGGTGAAAACAATTTTTAAATTATGGTCTGTATTTTTAAATTTCTCAAAATTTCTCAGAAACGGTTAGTTTTAGGTATAGGAAATATAATAGTAACTCACCTTTATTTTGTCTATAGTATCGAAAAATATGAAAAAATATAGGGTGTTCCATAAGAAAAAATATAACTTTGGTATGTAATTTTTTTGTGGGGCACCCTATATATTTGAAAATATTTTTGGAATATGCTCCTCATGAACCCACATATGACTGTGCTAAAAATTTTTCCCTAACTCTCTTCATTTCTCGTAGAAATAGCGAGGCGAATGTGGTGGGCCACCCTGTATAACGCGAGATTACAATATTCTTGAACTGAACTAACTGAAATTTTTTGTCAATTTAGGTTGAGAGATGGAATAGATAATACCGAAACGTCTATCTTTAAACATTGCATAATATTATGAGCAAATATGTATTCAATATAGAACATGTACGAATGTTGAAGGCAAACTTCTTCCAAGGGTTGGTTAGCCAGCTGACGAACGTCAACCCTCAGAAGTCGAAACTTGTGCGAGCAATGGATCAACGAGGCCTTACCTTTCAACGTGCGATTACCCAGCACGGTGGCCCGGCAAGGATTCGAACCCCGGCCTTCCGCTTTATAGGCAGATATGCTAACCACTACACTACCGAGACCACATATATATATTTTTTTTTTTTATATATATATATATATATATATATATATATATATATATATATATATAATTGCTCTCTGGAACTTCCGGATGAACCGCGTCTGGAAAATGAAAATGTTTGCTGTGAATTATAGTTTTTTGCTGAATATGAATGAATTAACATCAAAGATACTATGCGAATATTATATCAGGTATAAATCATTGCTCTGAAAACTATTTTCCCTTGTCTTCTCATTTTTCAGTGAATTGCTGTTAAAAGCTCTTGTGTTCAGGATCGGTTATTTTTGTTTTTTGACTTTTTTATTTGAGCTTTCAACAATGCAGTCCAACAGTTTCATGAAGAAGAATTGACCATCCTTAGATTCCAAGATTTTACAATTTTTATGCCTTACGGCACTCCACTGATTATGAGATATATAATTATGTATTTTTACATCAATCCGTGAATATGCTCATTTCTTTATGTTAGGATATGAATTCCAGCAATCACAGGGAACAAAATACTTGGTTACCAGGGCCATCGAACACTGTATAGGGAAAATAAACAGGCAGAAGGTCGTAAATAAAACCATTGCCATTTTCTCCGACAGCCAGGCGGCAATTAAGGCGCTCAGCTCATTTCAAACCTATAGTCCAGCAGCCACCGCCTGATTTTTCGAGTGATTAATAACAGGCTGAATCTCCGTGAGTAGGTTCGGTTCGACGAGACGCCCAAGTTTTCCCTCTGTGAAAATTCTCGTTAGAGGTAGCTACCGTGTTACCGTGGTATCGACAACTTCCAAGCGTAGGACTAGGAAAACGTGCCACTAAATTTGTAGGACTATGTGGCCATTTCATTATACAAGTATTTACTAAGCTGCATAAAAAAAAACAGCTGGTTGTTGATAATTTTTATGACCTCGTTTTTTCGATATATTCGGAGTGGAGGACGCTCCAGTCAAACCATCCATTTTGTAGGACAATTGTTTTTCCGAGTGTATTATCCAATTATCTCAATATGTGAATAAAATAATCACTATCAGTCCGACAATTTCGATACCCCGCCGAATCGACATGTTTCACACCTGCGCACTACGTTAGCTACCTCTAACGAGAATTTTCACAGAGGAAAAACTTGGGTGTCTCGTCAAACCGAACCTACTCACGGAGATTCAGCTCGTTATTAATCACTCGAAAAATCAGGCGGTGGCTGCTGGACTATATCTACTCTAGATTGGTGGGAAGCTGCCTGAGCGCACTCAAGGAGCTAAGTACCCAAAATAGGGTTACTCTTTCATGGGTACCCGGACATGAGGGTCACAAGGGCAACGAGGAGGCCGATGCTCTAGCCCGTGAAGGCGCATCTAAGGCTATGATCGGCCCAGAACCCTTCTGCGGGGTAGCGAAAGCAAGCATAAAGACATCCATAAATTAATGGATGCAAAACGAATCGAAAGATTGGTGGAATAAGCACCCTGGGATGAGACAGGCGAAAGAGTTCATTAAGGAACCAGCGCCCAGATTCACGGAACACCTGCTGAACCACAACCGTAAGGTTGTAAGGGTAGTGGTGGGTCTACTAACGGGGCATAGCCGGCTCAGAAAACATATGAGCAATATTGGTCTGACAGAAAAAAACAGAGGCTGCTAGCTATATGAAGGAGTCAGTGTCAAGGCTATGGAGTCTCATCAAAGAGATCAAGCTAGACAAAGAGCTCTAACAGCCAAGGAGCATCACAATAGATTTGAAAAGGTCGCAGTGAATCAAGTCATGGGCCAGCTCCTCGATAATCTAATCTACCAGGGAAAATCTTGTGGAAACGTAACAATTCTGATCTGTTAGCAAATAAACTTTGGGTTAGAAATTTCACAAGTGATGTTTTTTTTGTACAATTGAAGGAATATCATCTCCTCTGGACACCAATGATTAACTAAAATTGTATAGTCCAGATGGCTTAGTTGGTTGAAAAGTTCGCCTTCTGAGACGGTCCACTTTATAGTCGTTGGTTCCTGACTCACCAAAAACAGTTTTTGTACCTTTTTCAACGATTGACATATTATATATTATAACTTTCGAGGTATTAATTTTTTGAGTTTCTAGAGGATGCGAAATAAATATCGGAAAATACTCTGCATCTAAAATTGATCATCAATATGATACTTGAAAGTGAGTTCTGAAATATTTTCCTGGTCAAAGAAGAAATGAACTGTATAACTCGAATGGATATTGGCCACATTCACTCTTGTTGTACAAATTACTACGCACTTAAGATGCCTAGAAATCATGGTGATTCAACTGATTAGATTTTGTAGAATATTGATGTTTTCACGGATCTTCGATATGCAAGATGAATTTTCTGGGTTTTTTATCCGTTTGGTATCTTCTGATTCGTTCGACGTTTCGACTTCCATTTCGAAGTCATTCTCAAGAACTATGAGACGAATATCTGTCCATACCGTCCTGGTCAATCACTCCCCTTACGAAGTAACCAAGCAAGACTAAGCAAAGACCTCAATTGTCTGTTCTCCATAGAAACTGGTATTCATAATGATTCTCCTCAGTTATTATCCGACTAGGTCCGATATTATTGATGATTATATCATTAACCGCTTTCTAAGGTTGTATCCTGCCCATCCAGGTTTTATGTAGAATATTGATGTTTTCACGGATCTTCGATATGCAAGATGAATTTTCTAGGTTTTTTATCCGTTTGGTATCTTCTGATTCGTTCGACGTTTCGACTTCCATTTCGAAGTCATTCTCAAGAACTATGAGACGAATATCTGTCCATACCGTCCTGGTCAATCACTCCCCTTACGAAGTAACCAAGCAAGACTAAGTAAAGACTTCAATCGTCTGTTCTCCATAGAAACTGGTATTTATAATGATTCCCCTCAGTTATTATCCGACTAGGTCCGATATTATTGATGATTATATCATTAACCGCTTTCTAAGGTTGTATCCTGACCATCCAGGTATCATGTAGAATATTGATGTTTTCACGGATCTTCGAAATGCAAGATGAATTTTCTGGATTCTAGATTTTGTTTAGATTTTTGTGACGAAATAAACAATCGACGCTTTTGAAGGTTTCCCTTATTTTTTCGGTAGAGGGCGTTATGTTCCCATTTTTCAAATTTGATGACAAGTGTCAAGTTAATTGTCATATTGTCATGTCGGTTTGAAATTTTGATGTTTACGATGTTTTTATCGTGTTTATTTGTTGATTTTATTGCTTTCACATATCGAAACGTTGTTACTGGTATCTCATTGTCCACCCATTATCCTTTAGGTTGCGATCTCTTCTCGCTAGCCATTCAAATAAAAGTGGAAAAACCCGACTGCACATTTTCACTTAGTGCAAATTTAGCTTCAGGCAAGACTGACAAGAGCGTGTTGGTGACATCTGTACATATTGTACAGAAACCTCCAAAAGCTCAATTATCCACCAAAAATCAAGCAATCCAGATTTCGACACTTTTATCCCAAACTTCTACAGGTATAAGTAAACACACCAGGGATTTCGGGCATCTTACACGCACTACAAAAACTCGGCATCCGGATTGGCCCAATTCATGGAGCACCACTGATTTCCACATAACAACTCTCGCGTCATCTACCGCTTTTCGGGGAAAACCATGAATAGACTACTTCGGGCAACAAACAATAGACCCACTCGCCCTTTTCCCAGTCAAACCGGATTAATTAGGAATTGAGGATTAATTGGTTCCACAAAAACAATATATAGAGAAAGATCCACTCGCTTCTTCTAGAGGGCCTGTTTTCTGAGCCGTTTTCGCTCGATGATGAATAATGAATTGGTTCGAGCCCCCGTTTCAGTCAGTTCTTTGGTCAGACTGATGTGCCAGCCGAAAGGGACGATGTGAGTTTCAGCAAAAGGTAATACCGGGGCTGAAAATGAATCGTTTCTCTCGAGAATGATAGTTTTTCTACCTTCACTTGTAAATATGCTGAAAAAGGTAAGATACGAATTCCTCCAATCAAAGAGAACAAAAAACTTGGTTACCAAGGACAACCTTGTAGAAACGTCGCAATTGTGGTTTGTTTACCTACAAACAAGAAATTCAAGTTGTTTAATGCAAGCATAAATGAATTTACTCAAATATATAAATAATAAAATATTTTCTAGTTCATTGAGTCAAGTTTGAATTGTCACAATTGATGTTTTTTTTTCGAGGTATTGAAGGACTTTCATCTACTCTACACCAATAATTAACGAAGATTGTATAATCCACATGGCCTAGTTGATTAAGGCGCATGCCCTCTGAGACTGTCCACTTTACAGTCGTTGGAACGAGTTTCACAAAAACCGATTTTTTTTGTACTTTTTCTAAATTCGACATTAATATTTCAATTCATATAGTTCAATATTGAGTTTATTAAAGTTTCTTTCTTTTGAGCTTTTCATATATATCAAAAAAAAACTAAATGTAAAATTGATATTCAATATGATACTTGAAAAGAGTTCTGATACATTTACCTGGTCGAAGAAAAATTAACTGAATAACCCTAATACATATTTGCCACATCGCCCTCGGACGTTTAAGCACTTGTCTAAAGCATCGTGTTCAAAATTCGTCCTCGTGCGATATTGCCACAATATCCACTCTCTTACAAACTGGCATTACCTAACAAGGGGAAAAAGTGATACTTTGCTGCTCGCGATTCCAGTTGTTGAGTACACAATATTTTTTATACTAGAGTGCGGAAAAAACCCAAAAGTAAACATAAACAATAAACATTTCTTTTTGAATACATATCAAAAAATCAATTATCATTAACACTAATATTGAACGTTCAATTTGTTGAATTCTGCAAATTAATTGCAGAGGCTAAAATGTCTTCTACCAGCAACTTGGCTGGAAGAAGACATTTTGGAAGGCTTTACTGTATGTTACAAATATTGTAGCACGAGGTATGAATATTGTTTCTATAAAAACTGCACATAAATTTACAATTGATCAACAGTTTCAGGCTTTCGTCGCGAAATAGCTAGTATTTGATTTTTTCAAATGAAAATACAATGAATTTCATAATTAGATAAATGAAAAGCAACTTAGATGAGATATAAGTACATATCTCTGATAACGTTAATTCAAATCTGAATTAGATTGGTTGGTTGCGTATCCGGTAAGACAACCACAAGGTTACGGGTTCGATTTTCGGCGTCACCAATTTCTTTCCTTTTTTTTTATAAATAATCAGTTTTCAGTATAACTACTTCTCTTCGGGCTTGAAGGCCGTCGTTCATTGGAATTTCTTCCTGACGTTTCGCTAGCGCGAGTGGCTTCTTCAGAGGCTTATTCATCTCCGATGACTAAACGGTTCGATTTCTCAAGGCGTATTTATTATGATGCAGGTAGTCTGGAGTGTTAATTACTTCTGTCGGGTTCGGGGAATAATCATCATTATTAGTTGCCGCACTACCTGCTGTGATTTCATTAGTTATTCTTGATTTCCTCAGAATCGGATTCCAAATTCTGTTTAGATTCAACGCTTCTCCCTTTCTGTTAAAATTTTCCGCATGTTTTTGGATCTCTATTGCCTCCCGTACCAGTCGGCTATGGTAACCCTGGTTGGGGGCAATCAGTGTTGCATTTTCGAACAGGATCCTGTGGTCGCCCTCACTCAGTGCGTGTTCCGCCACCGCCGATTTGTCGGTTTGCCCCAGCCTGCAGTTCCTTTGATGCTCTTTGAGCCTTGTACCCATGGATCTTTTCGTGGTACCGATGTAAACCTTCCCACAGGTGCACGGTATGCGATAAACCCCTGCCGCTGACAGTGGGTCTCTTTTGTCTTTTGCCGACCTGAGGCTTTGTTGGATCTTCCTGGTCGGCTTGAAAACCGTTTTTATGTTATATTTCCCCAAGAGTTTTCTAATTCTGTCAGTGACCCTCGGGATATATGGCAGATATGCATTCGCAACTACCTGAGAGTCCTCCCTGTTATGAACCGTAGGACTCTTCGGTTTCATGGCCCTGTTGATCTCAGATACACTGTACCCATTCGACCTGTATTCGACAGTGTATCTGAGATCCTACGGAGAAGTAGTTATACTAATAACCTCGGCCGCGAAAGCCTTAACCATTTTAATCAGTTTTTACTCAAGTTTTCATATAAATAATATCAATAAGAAAGTTCATCTGTAGATCTCACAGGACTCACGGGTTTGACGGTTTATTGCAATTATTTGGAAATACAATATCCTACAGATATCTTCATAAACAATCGGGAAAAAAATTATGAGTTCAACTCGGTAGCAAAATAGATTGACTCCCTCAGCTGAATTCATAACCTCGCTGCGCTCGGCTGTGAACTATGAGCCACGGAAGTCAATCTACTACTTTGCTGTCTAGTAAACCAAATAACTATTTTGGCTCATACTGGTCCTATTATGGAGTGATAAACAACAGATAAAGCAATGAAGGGTAAGGAAAGGAAAGCAGTGTCGAACAGACTGTTCATGTGGTTCCCGGTAGTGTAGTGGTTAGCATGTCCGCCTGTCATGTATAGATACCGACTTTTGATTATCCGCAAATGGAACCATCGTGCTGGGATTCACATGTTGAAGAGTAAGTCCTAGTTAATCCATCGCTCACAAAAGTTTTGACTTAATGGTTGATGTTCGTAGGGGAAGGTCAGCTGGTTATCTGAAAAAACGCACCTTCTCAACCGCTGTTTCTTTTTAGAATACAATTGGGAAAAATACCGAAAAAGTTCCTCAAAGTATTCGTTTCGTTAATACAACTTAATAATTTCCAATATCTGAGCCACCAGTGCTTCAGTTATCCACACATATATTCATTAGCCCTTCCAAATATCCACACTTCAACGCGAGCAATCGATTCCAATTTTCCACTCTTGCACGATTGTATCGCATTTATTTGTCATTGTTCCAACTATGCATTGATTCATTCTAGTTCGTTGATCTCTTTTCTCTTTTACTAGTTCGTTCGAGCTTCTCCTGGGGCTCGTAAAATGTTTCGGGACAGAAATAAAAACGCTTTACAAACCGAAGCTTTGGGGATGAGTTGTCGGTTTCGTTCGAACTACCAAATCAGAATTTATGAGTTAGAAATTGATTCGGTTCAATAAGTCGATCGGATGGAGTTTTCGTAAGATTTGAAGGCATACATTTTTGATAATGCTATCATAGCATCATCATCACTGAACACATTTATTGAACAGAGTAACGATTCAAAAACTTGTTATTGGGGTCAATTCTAGATTGAAAATGGAATGAGGTAGTTAGATACTAAGGTTAGATAGTTAGCGTCTGGTTTCTGAGTCCAACCATTCGGTAGTTACAGTTTGTTACCTTCAAAACGCTATCAACAATCGTCTTACCTAGGCTTCAATATTTGATGAACTTCGTTGTGAAAACTTATAGGTTGTTACTGGGTTGTCCAATCAGATAACTGCTAACTTAGGGATAGCATATTCGTCAAATAACGAAAGTTGTCAGAAAATGACTCTTTGGCCAGAAATGTACTCTTTGAACAGTGAAAGTTAACACAGGTAAATCTCAGGCAACTCCTCTTGAGAGGAGTAGGAGTGAGAATTGACATAATATGTCTTTGAAGAGTGGCAGCAAGGTGCGATCTATACCAATTGAACTGTTTGAGATGCAAGCATCTTCAGACAGCATGATAAAATCAAAGTCCTCCAACTTTCGTCTCCTGCTATTACTCTCTCTTACTATCATTCGAGTGCCATTCTATTTTATGATCTTCATCGGCAGTGAGTGTGTTCTGATAAATCAGAACCACCAACCTGTCTGTTCTTGTGTTCACTTTTTCGTACTTCTAGAGGTCTGAACGTTTCACCGATATATTTTTGACCACACGAAAAGAGATTTGATAAATACAATTCTTTGTGTTTTCTGTTATGTTAGTTGGTTCGGTGCGTGTCAGTAAAGTATTTTTTTTTTCAATGTTTCCTACATTATACCTATTGCCGATCCGCTTTATCTTTTCAAATAGTCGAGGAATATAAGGTATAATGATTGTTACAGGATGTGTTATTTGTGCAGGTTGTATGTCTTGACTATGGGATGTTGTTACATGTTTAATTTGTAAACGATTCAGAGCTGAATTTATGCTACCTTCTGTGCATTATTCTGACTCTTTTCGTACTTTCATCATTTCTCGCCTTTTTCTTTGTTTGGCTTTCGTGGAATCGCATCGAAGTATCTTCCGTATATCGGTCGTAACACAATCTGTCTGCTCAAGGAAATCACCTTATACGATTCTCATTTGTATTTTGCCTTGGTGATTGTTTTCGAATTGGTCTGTCACTTCTGACATACACCAGCGAATTTTGGGTAAAAGAAAAGGAAAAGTCTCTAGCTGTCCAAGGGTTTGGAGCTTCTGGCGTCGTTTTATGCGGATTATCCTCGAAATCTTTCGAGACAAGTTTGGAAAAAATAAGTGGTCCGGTTTCTCTGAAAAACCACACACCTTTGTGGATTGGATTTCCAACTGCTTCTCATAAGATTTTGCATACCTACCCAATCACTTCGAGGCCAACCAATATCACAGGTTAGTTATATTCAGATATAATTGCAGGCATATTCATGCATGCGCTCATCCGCCTTTCACTTTTTGGGCCTTCTTCTGAAAACAATTCCTCAAGGTAATATTTATTTTGGTAAAATTCGGGAATATGGACACCTCACCGATTTTGATCAAATTTGCACAGATTATGTAAAACACAATAAAATGACCATACCAATCGAAATTTTTGTGCGGAAACGTCTCTGAGATCGTTTTATCGGCATAGAAGTTTCATAATGATCACTTCACCAATGCTCCATAGTAGAACACGATTTATTATTTTTCACGTATATTCTAATCCGAATACTTCACAGTCAACTACTAACGTCTAAGCTTATAATGATAATTCATTAACTGAATGAAATTGAGATACAAAAAATCGAGACAGAATGCTAATATTGCCAATTCTAATCTCAATATTCTTCACTGACATATTTGACAGAGAACGATTGAAATGACAGTCTTTCACAGAATTTTGTACATTATAGGCATAATAAATCGGATCTATGAAGTGCGACGTTGCCAATTTAATACTTTGAAAAATGTATACTTCATTATATTTATGGAACCTACTTGGGAAATAGATGAAATTGAAAACCCTACAATTGCTGTTTATTCAATTCGATGCCTATTATTATGCAAGCACGAAAATCACTATATATGATGTCATTTGATTTTCTTAACATTGATATACTGATAAACAAAAAGATATCAAGTATGACTGATGGAAAGGGTTGCGATTCGGAAATTTTCAATTGTGCCAATATGACCAACAAAATTGTGCCCATTTGTAACAAATTGTGCCCACCTCAATTTTCTGCGCCTGCGCACAACATGAATTTAGTTTTATATGTCTTTTTTTTCAGTTTCAGTATTTTGCTTTTGTCTCCTTATAACAAATAAGTGAAATAATCAATTTTATAATCATTTTCTCACGTCACCCTGATACTCACTCATCCATTTCTCAAATTATCATTGATATACTAGGAAAAAACCGTGCTTTATAGCCTGTTCATGTTCAATATTTTCTCTCTCGAGTTTCAAACCTTTTTCAAATTACAGAACATGTGGTTTTGTGTTTGAAGTTTCAAATTTTCAGGATCAAAGACTCACAGGAACATATTTGCCAGCAAAAGTGTAGTATTTCAGTATTTCGTATTTCTGTCCTTCTTAAGACACTTCACAGAATAGAATTCATAGATCACATAATTTTTTACTTAGATTTTTCCATTTTGCGTTCCGTTCTCATAGAACACAAAGTATCCCTGTGAAAACTGCCACTTCAATCAATTTCGACGACTTTTTCTGATCATGACGGAATTGTGCCCATTTTTACCTTATTTTCAATTGTGCGTGCCATTGTGCCTGGCTCGTTGAATTGTGCCCCTTTTGGCACAATTGTGCCACTAATCGCAACCCTGATGGAACTGAGGAGTCTGTCCATGTGGCGGATGATGAAGACAAATCAGATATCGAAGACTTCATACAAGCAGCAGCTCAATTTCGAAACAATCGGCCCTTTTAGGGCCAACAATAGTATATTTCAAAAGAATTCGTTTGCACATGAAGAATTTCATAGCTTTTTTCATTAGGTCGGTTGTGTTAGAAGATCTGAGAAAGGTTGGGCCAGATCAAAACTCAAAAACGCAGGCGGCAACTATTTTCCTTCACATTGTTAACGCTAATAAAATACCGGATATTTTGAAACTTCCGTTGTTGAGAAGGTCAAAGTTGGGTAAGATGATTTTCCCTTCTTCACATATCATATTTTTTACTTTTCTAACATAAGGTAATAACGTTTAAAGGACGCTCCGCTGGCTTTTCGAAAATCCGCGCGCTCGCTTCGCTCGCGTTTGGTGAAATAATTTTCCCTTCTTCGCATATCATATTTTTTACTTTTCTAACATAATGTAATAATGCTCAAAGGACGCTCCGCTTGCTTTTCGAAAATCCGCGCGCTCGCGTTTGGTAAAATAATTTTCCCTTCTTCACATATCATATTTTTTACTTTTCTAACATAATGTAATAATGCTCAAAGGACGCTCCGCTTGCTTTTCGAAAATCCACGCGCTCGCGTTTGGTAAAATAATTTTCCCTTCTTCACATATCATATTTTTTACTTTTCTAACATAATGTAATAATGCTCAAAGGACGCTCCGCTTGCTTTTCGAAAATCCGCGCGCTCGCGTTTGGTAAAATAATTTTCCCTTCTTCACATATCATATTTTTTACTTTTCTAACATAATGGAATAATGCTCAAAGGGCGCTCCGCTTGCTTTTCGAAAATCCGCGCGCTCGCGTTTGGTAAAATAATTTTCCCTTCTTCACATATCATATTTTTTACTTTTCTAACTGTTTTGTGTACGATCTTTATTTCAACTTTCCAAAAAACTACAAAATGATACTTCGTAACTCGAAAAACATTTCACAACATTCTTTGACATTCCCTGTCAGTGTTCCCCGACCTGCAACGTTACAAGCTGTGCTCTCACAACATCTCTCTCCTCAAGTGTTAAAGCGTCCTGGCTTGACGACAAGTCTTCCACACCTGGTTCGGTATACAGTAGGATTTTGAATCTGAGATGTAGAGTTGGCAGCACTGGGTTGTTGTTGGAGGCTGATTGGTTGTTCAGCCTCAGGAGCAGCAGCATGTACATTTTGGGTCTCTGTTGGTATTGGAAGTGAATACTTGGATGCAGTTGTAGTCAGTCGGTAAGGTGACAAGTGGAATCGATTCCGACGAACAGTACTTCCCTTATCAGTCCTTACCCAATAGGACCTAGGTTCTCCTGCAAGCTCCACAACAGTACCAGAACACATAAGATCACGGATCCAGACAATGTCGCCCACAGAAAATGGCGGAAGATCCCTGGCAGCATGCTTGTCATCGTAGTTTTTCTTATATCTTTCACGATATACTTCTTCTCTTTTCCTCAGATTGGAAAAGTCTGGCTTTTGGTCCAATAAATGTGGAAGAGTCGGAAGATTGTCTCGTAATTTTCGACCGAACAGAAGTTGGGCCGGACTGAGCCCATTTGCGATTGGTGTATTCCGGTAGCTCAGTAGTGCCAAATATGGATCTTCAGTATTCTTGTTCAGGATGGCTTTGGCCACTTTGACTGCTGCTTCTGCAGAGCCATTGCATTGATGATGGTGGGGACTGCTTGTAGTAAGACGAAAATTATACTCTTGTGCAAATCTTTTAAATTCAGCATTTTCAACAGTGCGCGAACAGGAAGTGAATTGAGTGCCAGAGTCAGATCTCAGCTCATAAGGGATTCCATGGCGACTAAAGATTGATTTACACTTATCAATAATTTTTGTGAACCTTTCATCAGAATATTTTCCACAATTGATATGTCGTCTCGATGTGCATAGAATGGAATGAGCTCTTTTGGGACTTTTGAGTGATCGGGCCAACCTTCAATGCAGTAACGAAGAAGCAGTTGGAAAGATGGGTCAGCCGTTTGTTCCCTAGCTATTCTGTGAATAATATGATCATCAACATCAAAGCTTGTAATAATTTGGTTAATAAATGCCTCGATTTCGTCTTCAAGGTCATAGTTCTCGATAACTGGCATTGGAGTTCTTGAAAGACAATCAGCCGCTAGCAGACGTTTTCCTGGTGTATAAACGAGTTGATACGAGTAACGCAGTAAGCGCAAGCGAATCCTTTGAAGACGGGGAGTTAAATCATTCATGTCCTTGGTCTTTAAAATGCTTAGAAGAGGTTTATGATCGGTTTCAATATTTATCTCTTTACCAATGATGAACTCCTTCAATTTGTCACAGCTCCATGCGATTGCTAGTGCTTCTCGCTCAATATTGGAATAGTTACGTTCGGCATCTGTGAGCGTTCGAGAAATGAAGGCAATCGGTTTCCAGATCTCGTCATCAGATTGTTGTAACAGGACTCCACCTAGCCCATAGGACGAAGAATCAGCAGAAATCATTGTATTGCGTTGTGGGTCATAATATGCTAGTGTAGGGGGGGACGTGAGTAGGTTTTTGATTCTCTCAAATGCTGCTTGCTGTGGTTCTCCCCAATACCATGCATTTTTTGAGCTCAAAGTTTCACTAATCGGTTTCATGATGTCGCTTTTGTTAGGAATGTATTTGCCCACGAAGTTTACCATACCTAAAAACCTTTGGACTTCGGAGACATCTTTAGGAGGTTGCATCTCTGTGATAGCTTTGACTTTAGTTTCGTCAATCTTGATCCCTTCTGCAGACAAAACGTGACCCAAGAACACTACTGATTTTTTAGAGAAAGTTGTCTTTTTTTTATTGGGTGTGAAACCTGCTTTTTCCAAACGAGTTAAAACTTCTTCAAGTCTTTCATCATGCTCATTTTGGGTCTTGCCCCAAACGACAACATCGTCCATGTGCACTGCCACGTTGTCTTGTCCTTGGAGAGCGTCGTTCACTTTTTTCTGAAATAATTCTGGTGCGGATCGGATGCCAAATGGTAATTTGGCGAACTTGAATCGCCCGAAAGGAGTAAGGAAAGTAGTGAGGTCCTGAGACTCGATACTCAAATTCATCTGCCAAAAACCATGGTTCATATCTAGTTTCGAGAAAACAGTAGCTCCGCAAATACGAGCTAAGGTGGTGTCAACTGCGTGAATAGGATAAAAGTGGCGTTTCACATTTTCATTGAGTTTGGATAGGTCCATACAAATGCGAATATCCCCGGATTCTTTTTTTGGTACCACAACCATAGGAGCGCACCATTCAGTTGCATGTTCCACTGGTAAAATCACCCCAAGTTGAACCATCCGCTGGAGTTCTGCTTTGGTTTTCTCCCAAAGGGGAAATGGAACTTTTCGAGGGGTGTAAATTGCAAAAGGTTTTGCATTCTCCATTAGATCGATTTTATAGTTCCCAGAAAGCGAACCAAGCCCTTGAAACAGTGCTGGGTGTTTGGCATACCAATCACAAATTGGAGTCACGGAAACAGCGTTTATTCTTGCCAGCACTCCCAATTTCTCAATAGCAGGCTTGCCAAGAAGTGGGTTTCCCGGATTTCCTGAAACGTAGAAAACCTCTGTGCAACTTTTATCCTTGTATGAAATTGAAGCTGTAACAGTTCCTCTAATAGGCAGAACGGACCCATCAGGTCCTCTCAAAATTTTCTTGGTGGGGTTCACTTTCATTTTCTTTTTCAATTTTATATCCGACGGCAAGACAGACACATCTGCCCCAGTATCGATCTTGAAAGCGATGGTATCTTCATCATTGAATCCTAGGGTTATCATCCAAGGGCTATTTGACTCCAAACTATTTATGTTTACACTTCCAATGAAGAAATTTGGGTCAGTTTCATGAGGGCATCCATCTTGACTTAAAATTTCTTCCTCGGGTGAGCAACCTTCATTTTGGATGTCAACGGGATATTCATACTCAACCTCTAGTTCGTTGACCTGTTTGTGAGGACACCTTCGGGCAAAATGTCCGTTTTCATGGCATTTATCACATTTTTTGTCACGGGCGGGGCATATACTTCTTCTGTGCGATGGCACATACCCACACCATCCGCATGCCCATCTGTCAATTTCAGGTTTTCGGAAGGTTTGAGGGTTAGAATGGGTATAAGTTCGATTCATCGGGGTTGGTTTTGGTTTAGTCCCATTGTTACCGCGTCTCACTTCTTCAATAGCTGTGTTGGTGGTAGTAGTATTGAGCTCAGCTTTTTGTTTAGCTAGTTCCTCTGACTTGCGTATCATGCTCACTGCGGTTTCCAATTTGAGATCAGATTCTAATTGGAGACGATCACTCAAAATCTGATCCTTCATCCCTATGACGATGACCATCAAGATCATTTCATCTTCCAAACTCTCCCAATCGCAGGTTTTAGATAGGGTTCGTAAATCGGTAAAAAAATCTTCAATGTTCTCTGTAGGTTGTTGTTTCCTCCTCAAAAACTTTGCACGTTCGTAAATAACATTTTTCTTCGGATTAAAATACCCATCGAATTCTTCAAGAACTCTGGCATATTTCGAACTATCAACGTCACTCAGCTTGAATGATTCAAAAATCTGCTCACTTTTACCACCCATACAGTAGATTAGCATGTCGATTTGTTCATTCTCTGGCGCTTTTTTGAGCTTACTCACTGATCTGTACCTCTCAAACCTTTTCTTCCAAGAATCCCAATACGCTGGCACGAACGAAAAGGTCTCTGGCTCCCGTACATTCATTTTATCACTCATGGCTTTCGTACAGTACAATCCTAGTTACTGGATGAAAATCTTCTGTATTCACAAATTTCGGTTCTTTTCACGACTGCGCCATGTTTTGTGTACGATCTTTATTTCAACTTTCCAAAAAAACTACAAAATGATACTTCGTAACTCGAAAAACATTTCACAACATTCTTTGACATTCCCTGTCAGTGTTCCCCGACCTGCAACGTTACAAGCTGTGCTCTCACAACACTAACATAATGTAATAATGCTCAAAGGACGCTCCGCTTGCTTTTCGAAAATCCGCGCGCTCGCGTTTGGTAAAATAATTTTCCCTTCTTCACATATCATATTTTTTACTTTTCTAACATAATGGAATAATGCTCAAAGGGCGCTCCGCTTGCTTTTCGAAAATCCGCGCGCTCGCGTTTGGTAAAATAATTTTCCCTTCTTCACATATCATATTTTTTACTTTTCTAACATAATGTAATAATGCTCAAAGGACGCTCCGCTTGCTTTTCGAAAATCCGCGCGCTCGCGTTTGGTAAAATAATTTTCCCTTCTTCACATATCATATTTTTTACTTTTCTAACATAATGTAATAATGCTCAAAGGACGCTCCGCTTGCTTTTCGAAAATCCGCGCGCTCGCGTTTGGTAAAATAATTTTCCCTTCTTCACATATCATATTTTTTACTTTTCTAACATAATGTAATAATGCTCAAAGGACGCTCCGCTTGCTTTTCGAAAATCCGCGCGCTCGCGTTTGGTAAAATAATTTTCCCTTCTTCACATATCATATTTTTTACTTTTCTAACATACGGTGATAACGTTTAAAGGACGCTCCGACGACTTTTCGAAAATCTGCGCGTTCGGCCGACATTTTGGAAAAAAAAAATATATATATACATAATGATTTTTTGTCTACGTTTCGGCTCCCATTTCGGAGCCATTTTCAAGACTGGGTGACCTTGCGTCTAGGTCTGAGTCGTCTTACTAGCTGGCTATCATCACTGGAGATCGAGGATTGAAGGTTCAATATATATATATATATATATATATATATATATATATATATATATATATATATATAATGGAATGAAATTATAACGGCATTCAGACCAATCATAAGAATTTGAGAACAATAAACTTCTTCGAGCGGGATTCGAACCCACGACCGTTCTCTAGGCGGATGCTCTACCATTGAGCTATCGAAGACCCTGAGTGCTCCATTCGCCTAGAGAACGGAAGGTCGTGGGTTCGAATTCCGGTCGAAGAAGTTTATTTTTCTCAAATTCTTATGATTTGTCTGAATGCCGTTATAATTTCAATCCATTGTTAATCATACAGACACTAATACATCTATCTTGTATATATATATATATATATATATATATATATATATATATATATATATATATATATATATATGTTCCTATCAGGAAACCCGTTCATTTCAAAACAACCAATTCCAAAAAATAATTAGATTTTATACAGTTTTCAGAATTGCAATTTTTCGACGTTCAATATTATGATTACTGTTTTTATCCGATCATATAGGCGTCAAATCTCGTAAAAAAAGCAATTTTCTTTGACTTTGAACAAAAATATTGTTGGTACCTAATACGACAGAATTTAAAGAGAACTGACAACCTTGTATATTATTATTTCAGCGATTCTGAGTGTTTGACATGTTTGACATTCTTACTTGTGTCAGATTTGAATTTGAACTGAATTTCAAAATTCAATTACTAATTGATAGTACTCCGAGAGTATTTTGTGTACTTTTGGTTTTCCAAAAGCTATCATGTGCATCAAATTACATTTCACACAATGGGTTGCAAGACTTGCAGATCTAATAGTAGCTGAAATTTGGATTGAAACGTGTTTGTGAATATCTTCCTACCACCATTAGCATTTATTGGGAAAATAACTATCCTTCGGGCATTTTCACTGGAATATCTGGTTTATTATCTTTTAATATTTGCCCAAATTCATCAGTGAAAAAATCATCAGATACTGTTAGTTACAACTTATATATTCTCAGGGTAAGTACTTTTTCACAAATTCTCAAAAACTTGCGAAAAAACATCATTTCCGCAAAAAAAAACTATCTCATTTTTTAATTTTCGGTGTTTTATAGCACCTGTAAAAATTTCATCAAAATCGGTGAGGTGTCCATATTCCCGAATTTTTCCTTTATTTTTAGGCCTCTGACCATTACCTCGTATCGTACGTGTGCGTCCTTCCGAATCTCATTATACTGCACAGTCGATAGTAAGGAGCCTACAGAGACACCCTTCATGTCAAGGTCGATTTGAAGGATTCGCAGGGCCCCGATATCTTGTCGTGCTGACAGCTGTTACTACAACTGCTATTTCGTCGAACGGGGACATTTACAGATAAGCACTCTCTTGAATATAAGGTTTATTTGACTGATTCATTCAAAATTATCGAAATTCATCACCTAGTTCACTAATCGCTGATAATGAAATTGAAAGTACTGTAAACTTTAAGTATATATACTAAAAGGACCTGAAAGAATCATATACTGATCAGATTCATGAACTTTGATAATTTCCTACCGTAGTCAGAAGAATCAACAATCAATAAATTAAGAAAGCACCGTTCCACAGTTCACCTTGTTATATATCTGTTTATTGACATTTTGAAGAAGCAATACAGGCGACGTCCTTTCTCTTCTTGTTTTCTTTACCCACCCCCTTCTTCACTGAGCAAGGGTCTGTTAAGGCATTCAGTTCTTCCTTCCGTCGAGTTTATTTCCTTGAGGAAGGGAAGAACGTAGCAATGTGTTGCGATTTTCAATTTCAGTCAATTAATTTTCTATAAAATTCACTGGATATCCATTTCCTTCAATATTGATATTATGAAATTAACGTCTTCCTCGATTTCCAGTATAACTTTTTTAACCATTGTATGGTGTTTTGAATTATAGTGAAGATATACCACCATACTTCTGGTCCATTTGGATAAATTTCTACGAAAGAATCCTCATAATTCACCATATAAATGATACTCAGAATTGGAGAAAGAGGTGAAACCATTTCAATCCCAGATTCTTCTAGATGAACGTCATTTTTGAACTGATAATATGTTTTTTCTGTACATAGTTGTGGGATATCTATTATGGCATCTACCATCATCCATCATTCTCTAATATGGAGTTGACAATTTCTGAAGTTTCGTTGATAGGAACGTTGGAAAACAGACTTTCTACATCCAAACTCACCAACATGTCACTACCTTCTATTTTTAATTGTTCTAATTTTTCAATCAGATGTGGAGTATTCTTTATAAAGCTATTTCAATCACCTGATATAGA
This sequence comes from Zygogramma bicolorata, assembly GCA_032362365.1. Classification (NCBI taxonomy): domain Eukaryota; kingdom Metazoa; phylum Arthropoda; class Insecta; order Coleoptera; family Chrysomelidae; genus Zygogramma; species Zygogramma bicolorata. Next base: position 52,434 of record JAVJAQ010001669.1, on the reverse strand, counting down.
ATTCAATATTTGCAATATGTATCTGGGCAATTTCTGGCATGGGGATCCAATAGAAATTTTGATGGATCTCAGAGGATGACTTGCTTGTATTTTAGGTAACCCAAAAAATGTGGTGGTTTACTGTAGTGATTGATGAGTTGCGTGTGTGTCTTTTAGTAACGTTCTGTATATTTTCCGTTCAATGGATTCTGTTGAGTCTTGATTCAGTTTAGTGTACACTTGTTTCAATTTGTTTTCATATTCATTTGAGTATATGATCTAACTGTAGCGTTACCATTCAAACAGTATAATGCGTGTGTATTCACAATCATTATAATGATTAGGATTTCGAAGGTTCACGCACTATTGAGATTGTGATATTTGTATCATACATTTTGATACTTCAACAGCAAATTATTATATGATTTCATTGTTCACGTCAATGTTCATTTTTACTTCTCGTGTATAAAGTAACCAATGATATTTTTGATTTTAAAAAGGCGTTTTGACATTTCCGTCAATTTTGAAAAGTGTCACTTCATTTGTCCAAATTAGAAGAAGTATTATTTTCGTTACTAGCAATACTATTTTGAAATCAAATGAAGTAATTACAAAATCAGCAGAGTGGGCGAAACCCCCATTCATACAACCCGATCACGGACATTAAAATCCGTCGTTTAAATGTATATGAGCAGAATGAATACGACCATCTAGAATTAAATCTGAGCCAGCCGGGCACTTCAAATTGCTACATCGTTGAACTCATACATGCACCCTGGATCATAAATCCGTTCAAACACTTGTTAGCTTTACATAAATGCGGCCCCGTCTCATTACTTTCTACACTGTCAGCCGCAGACTGGGGCAGTTCAGCTCGGTTGGAAATTGCTTTTTGAATAGTTTGGCACACTGCTGTACAAAGGAGCTGGTTCGATTCGAAGTTGAAGTGAAACTTCAATCGGAATATTCGGCTCAATCAGATGAAGTTGTTGAGGAGTAGTCGATTGCCTGTCTCGCAGATACGACTGGCTGTAGTTTATATTAGAACATACTCTTTTCTCAACCAATAACTTCGACATATGCAATGTAGGAACCAATAATTCTGGAGATCGCCGTCACGATATATTTATTATTGATAGTGCATTCACTTTAAAGATAGAGTGCTCGTAAACAAATACACCTAAAAGGTCGAGTTGATCAAAGCAGGACTTGGAACTACCGAGAAGAGGTATTTGGCGTTTTTATTGAATACATCTACAAAACCCACAATTTCAGATCGACTTTTTCGCGTTTTTGGGATGGAGAAAGTCACGAACAATACTAATATACACTGGCTTGTATGACTGCCTACTTTTATAAGACTATGATCAACCAAACTTTCGGGATTTTCTGGCTCTTCATCTTTGTATACGTTTAGATACTACTCAAATGCACTATCTTTAGTAATACTAGTGCTGGACTATGACAGCCTAATACAATTCTGTGCGTTCTTCGATATCACAGCCAGCCAATCAAAACTGTCCACGTGCTGATCACGCTAGATGCATTGTTTATGTGCACTATACTTTTGATGTGAATACACTGTAGTTACATTGCTGGTTACTAAGTTACGAAATCTCACCCATTTCTGGAACCCCGTAGATAAGCAAACGATTCACCTCATTGCAATCTATTCTTAAATATCATGTTAATACACAGTTTCACTTCCTTCTCCTGAAAGTGCTAACCTTGTTAGTGAAACTAACTGCAAGTAATCAAATTGGTGTAGAGTAATTGATCTCTGGAAAAATTCCCAATGTACATTTACTTCGAGTTCTGTCCCCCTGTATGGAGGTCGAGATCCAAACAAGTATTGAAGTTGCTGGATCCTATCCACGAAGAACCAACCAGTGTAATTGGTGGTAAATCTTGTACAACGCAGACATCTGGAACCCGCAGAAAAGTGAACGATTGCTCTTTTGAAATTTCATTAGTTCTTTCACCCTTGGTAGCTGCAACGGAACGTTTTTTTTTTGTATACCGACATTGTCATAGCCTATAGTGTCAATAGTATTGTTACGAAATGTCCTAGCGCCGGCTCTGTCGGTCACGCAGAATAATATGAGGGGTCGAACAGCGACGTCATTTTTTCAGGAACCCGTATTTCGCTTGGAGAATTCGAGACACGTCATCGAGGCTTCTCTCGAAGATTCTCCATAGGTGTACGCAGGTGTATAAGCAGCGGGACATCGCGGCGGAGACAGAGTTTTTGTTCGGAGAAGAGTTAGTTATTAGCAGGGACAGTTTAATTCAGAGCTGAGTGGAGAAGAATGTATTCGCTAAGCAGAATTTGTTATAGAGTTTATCAGAGTGTTTAGTATAGAGCGTTGAAAAGTTAGCGGAGCAGTTCAAGTGATTGTATTGTATTGTGTTGTGAAAGTTGTAATAAAAGTAGTTTAGTGTTGTTTGGAGTTTTAATCAACGAACCCAACGATAGATCGTAATAGTATATACATTTCAAAATAATCTTTTTCGGAGTTCGTTTCCATCTTTATATAGAACTCATTACTTAGAGGGATGTATCAACGAGCCCACCTACAATGTTCAAATTTTTTGTTCTTCAATTCACGATATGATCAAACGAAAGAAAAATTTCTGGATGTCAATCATTAAGTGTTCCTATATATTATATAGTTGATACAATTTGAAAACTGTTGCAAGTCATCATGGGCGTTTTTAAATTTTGAAGTACACTGTTTCCAGATCGTCATAGAAATATGGAATTTTAGATATTAATCAAAGTGACGTGTTCAATATGAAAAAAGGGGAATCAAAAATTTTTACGAACCTTCTTTGTTAATAGGTACGTCTATATCATTCATTGAAAAATGGAAGATCATCCATGGAAACGTTCTTTCCTTTATAGTTTTCCAATTGGGAATGTTTGAGTTGAATATATCAAGATTTTCCCATATTCATAAACTGCAAATACTCACTGCGTTCCTACATAATATAAATATTGTTACGCATAACACCTATATCCAGTACTGGAGTATTTGTGAGCCTCTTGGTGGTTTGTGAGCTTCGTTATTTTCAATCTTTTTTTGAGAAATCGCACTGACAGTATGCAGTATTGATACCCAACTTCAAATTTGCTGCAACACGATCAAAATGAATAACTGACTGTAGATTATGAATATTATTTATTACGTTTGTTTTCCATTTAGCCTTTTAATAGCCGTTGAGGGGAGCGAAAGGACGTTATTATCTCGCTCTCTTTCGAAATAACTAACGAAGATATCACCAACAATTGGCAGCGATAGTTTTTAACTTTTGGCATTTTCACGAAGAGCCTGAGGCTGATACTTTTTATGGAAGCATCGAAATACACAGTTTCTGATCACAATTATCCAATTTGAAGTACAAAAAAGACCTGAACACAGAACCATAAAACAACTTGCAGCAACATCGAGAGTGTCGCCAACCAAATGCTAAAAAATAACAGGCGCCAAATTTGAAATTCAATATGAACGTTTCAATGCATTTCCATCAATGGATTGGTACGTTGATTTCATGTCGTCATCGATGACGTGGAAAACTGTTTTAAATGTATTCAATATAGGTTTTCACGGTCTCTGTTCAATGATAGCGACTTTGGAGTTCAATAGCTGTGACGTGCAGGTTTTTTGAACCCATATTTCGTCTACATCTGCGGTAAACATCATCAGAGGAAATGCAGCGAAAAAATGTTCCAGCTAACGTCCCCTTCGTCAACCCTTAATAGCCGAAACTTGTAGAAGCTAAAGATTAACGAGGCTTTTCTACGTTTCAACGCATAATTTCCAACATGAGCCAGGATGACGACTGAAAATATATCAAAGTAACCGAACATTCATTCCGATAATATCCACGATAAATGTGGCTTTGCTTCAGATATTCCATGGAAATTCGATATTTACGTAACCAGTTGTGTAACGAACGCGATTTTTGCGGACGGGCGTTGCAAGATCCTACAAAGTGAGTTGTGTCACACAGACTAGCTCCAGAAAGGTCGGACAAGGTATCAGTAAAATTTACTATTGAAAAATGAAACGATTTCATCGGATCTTTGGATGTGACTTTCCGGGGGAGGGGGTTGAAAAAAGCCACCCTTTCAAATGAGGGCAATCAAACAATGAGGGACATGGAACTTTCAGCTTGCCTGCGATGGGTGATTTTGACTATGTGAAGTGAAAGACAAAAGAAAATGTAATTTTCTTAGTTTATTAACGAAATGAGAATAATAACAATAATAATAATGTTTTATTCATTTTTTTGCCAAATGAGTGATAAATGTAATAAAAACATATTGAGATGCTTTCATAGCAGGGATGGTAAATAATGATGTACCACCCAAAAAAGCCAAGGCAATGACGCTTGTCTATGGGTGATGTAATAGTATATTATGAAACGATCATGTAATAACCATTACATGAGAGTTGCATACGCTATTTTATCTACACCCGCTAAATAGTTAAGAACTACAAATATTATATTTATATTTGTATTGCACACAATAATACTAATTTAAAGCATTCCTTTGAAAGAATTCTACAAAATTGTAATTAATGGTATAACTTCGAGAAATAAAACGATGATAAATGAGGGGAAGATCAAAAATTGAAAAAAAAGATTACTCGAGGCCGGAATTGAACCCATGTCTCTTCCAACTAGCTAATATAATCTCAGCGCTCGCCTACGGAGAGCTCAGAAAATTGGATTGAAAAAATAAAATAATAAAACATGCATTTGTCAAATGAAAAATTCAATCATTCTAACTGTATTTCTGCCGGTGAAGGTGTCGAAGGTGATTCTCCCATATCGCTGGTATCAGAAATTTTGTTATGATTATCGAAGTTTGGATATATACTTCAAAAATTCAATACCTTCACCGATTTTGACTTGACTAACGCCAAATGCAGAGCATGCACATCATGCTTGATTTTTATTGTTTGAAAATCTGTATCGTATTGGATTTTATTATAAAACGGGTTGTGGGCATATAAATGTATTATTAGAGTACGGGTGTAGATAAACATTATTCGTTAACTCGTCTATGGTTTACTTTACGATACGGTTACATTTTTCATTATATATCAAAGTTGACTCGCAAGTAAGAACATATGAATTGAAAATATCAAGAGATCAATATGAAGCCACTAACGCAATGATTATATTTCTACACATAGGTATGAACAGATGTAATGAAAACATCAAGACATCAATATGAAATGTAACTTGAAAGCTGATTCATCTCTTTGAACTTGTAAATCGACGGATATACTACTACTATTACAGCTGAATAATATTATAACATGGGCAAATTATTTCTTTGTAATGAAATGTAATGTTGTAAATTATTAATAATCACTCGATTTCCAAATTCATCTCCAGGTTGATCATTTTGAAAATGAGAAAATAAATTTATATATGAGATTTCTTATATTCAATATTTGACAGTAAATGCATTATTAATATATTTTTACAATTATTTATCCCAATCCATGGAAAATTTGTATGTCACAGACAAAATAAAGACATTAAAATAATTATTTTTCATTTCCAGTGGAGAGAAAACCCACAAAATGCAATTCATAACATATTCACCTTCTCAAATATTCAGATATTATCGAGAAAAATCTCCTATATATTTGTATTTCATGAAAAAAACTTTTAGTGCATCTCAATGCCAAAACCAAGATTTCAAATCTTTTGTTCCTCATTTCCTAACCCGTAAATATCATTATCAAAAACTTCAACGACGAATTCATTCAAGAAAACGGTTTTAATATAACACCATTTTCGACGGTAGTGATATTTGAAGCACCCATAGACCAAATTCACTTTTCACTCCACACACCTCCATCAGTGATCCCTCCGATCATCGTAAACACTCAATATTATTCAAAAACGCTTCGGGAAAGTGCCAACATATATCACGCCAATAAAAGCTCGCAAATTAGTTCCGAAAGGGATCGTACTTCATATTTTAACATATACGAGCATAAAAGTTGAGAGGGCACATAAAACGCGAAGCTCCCTCGATAAAGAGCTTTGGAATAAGCACCAATAATCGTCCGAGGTTGAAGAATTGAATGACCCACATTCATTGTGTAATGCTGCCCGGGTCTCAATTCCTCTCTGAACATTTGTGAATGAGTCATTCTGGAGAAGACACTTTATGCAAGTTGAAAGTCGATGTATCTAGTATTCTCACATTGTCCAGTTGATTCGGTTGCGTGTGGTGTATCTCAAGGATCAGTATTGGGACCATTCCTACTACTGGTCTACATTTATCATATATAATTCGAAAAATGATTTTTGTTTGCAGATGGCAGAACGACCAAAAGGTGTGTGTGATTTTTGAAATTTTGCTTAACAAATGACTTGAGTAATTCGATGAAATCTTGAGATCTCAGGTCGCGGAATATCATCCCAAATTATTATTCACGAAAGCGTTTCCAAAAAATGAAACTTTGAATACTATGGAAATGCACGCATGAAAAGCTATATCTTTATTCCTCAATATAATATATGGTTTGAGAATAACTTGATATTGCTAATTATATTATTTTCACAAAAGGACAACGTCTTTTTTTCTACCCTGGAATAATTATGAAGGGGGGAGGGGAAATATTGATCCCAAGAGAAACTGATATACCAAAATGATGTGAATAGGTGTGGTTCATCAGAAAGTTAGCTTTTGAGAATTGTGGTTGGGTGGGGGAAGGAGGAGTGGGGTGTCCAAAGTTGGTGACTTTAACCGAGGAACATAATAACAACAACATTCCATCATAATTCAGATATAACAGATGAAGTGAGGTGGAATTTTGCAATTTTTTCCTTTCACTTTCAAGCGAATTTTGAAACATGAACTTTTTTTCGAAGCGCTATATCTCTGTAGCGAATTCACATAAAAAAACATTTTTCATTGGTCAATTTTTTAGATAATTCAACACAAAATATAGATATGTTTTTGCTGTGGGACGTAAGAGAAAAAAGTAATTGACGAAAAAAGGAGAGAGGTCGAAATTGACGAAAAAAGGAGAGAGGTCGAAAATTTTGCAGTATCTCCTTCCCTACTCGAGATCTAATACTTGTGAAAATGTTAATGAAGCATCCCTGTACAACATTCTAAAGTTTCATTACCTTCCGACCTTTCTCCACCTAGCCCTACTTCTTTCAACATGCCGACTGAAATATATTGCACACAAAAACTTTTGCTTGAAAGCAAAATTCTTAAAATTGTAGAAATGCATGCATTTTCGTCGATTGAGCTAGGTGGAACAGGGATATATGTTGAGATTATAAAAAAAGGTTAACTCAGAAAACTTCAAAATCGAACACAGGAGTAATATAATACAGAAAGGTGAGCCAACATCCTGGTCTATTTTGTACAGTTTAATTGGTTAAACAGGTCTAGTGCAGTTATACGCCGTGGAATTTTCATGAAATAATGTGGAAGAAATCAGAGAAACAAGCAATACATTGAGAATCAACGACCAGATTGGAACCTTCGTATTAAAGTTGAGAATTTTTATAATAAGATCAATTACCCTAACGCCAAATTAACATCACTTCAATCAGGTTTGAAACATTTCCTTCGACGAAAGACGACAAAAGTTTCAAATTTCACCCCGAAAGTTATAATCTCAACGTTCACTCATTATAATGCTAGAGGAATCGAACAGATTTCAGAAAAGTAATTGGGATAGTGGCATAGTGGATAGGAAATCCATTGGTGACAAGAAAAAAAGATTCGTTCATCCAACGGAAGCGATCCATGACTCCAGTGGAGGTGAGATGGAACTGGGTAGGTGAGAAACTCAAACTCCACCAAATAAGATTCGTTCATTGAATTATGAAAATTTCCCTTTCATTTACGCAGAGCGGCAGCGTTAGGGGATTCATTCTGACAAAATATACAATTCAAATGACTATAAATTCAATTTGATATGATTATTTTTTTTCACTTGTCAAAATGTAACGTTTTGGCATTTCAACCAATAGTAGGGGGTTATTCTATGGTTATTTTAGCCAATCATTAGGTATTATACTGATAAAACTGCCTGGTCCTTTCGATAAAACGTTGTTTACCTTTCAACTGTCAAAACTATAAGGTTTACCGCGTTGATTCTATTGAACTGGCTCATATTTATACAAATTATCATGAATGAAGAGTTACCTTATTATTGATAGTCATTCACTTTTCACTTTTTCAGCATAATAATAACGTAAACAACACATTTCAATGAACACTCAAACATGTAAATAGCTCATAACCCCAACTTTATGACAGATATAGCGAACGACCGATTCAAATATTTAAGGTTTCTTTAACTCAAATGAAGATGGCGTACAATTAAGTTTTATTAAATACAATTCATATTTTTTTTGGTATGAGAAGAAACCGTTGTATGAAGATTTTGATACAACGACGTAACGAATGATTTTATGTTCCTTCTGGCGCGATTTTCATTTCATAAGAAATTTTCGATAATCAACCTTGTACAATGAGAGGTGTAACGCCATCTCTTGGTATAATCGGCAAGCATTATCTTATGCACTGCGTAAGCATCATATCTCTTTTGGATCATAGAGGGCATACATCGTTGTTTGACATTTCAAATTTGTAAAATTTTCACCTATTCTCCTTTCCTTCTGATGTAAATGAAATACTGATCAATTAAATTGTTCTTACTTCTATTTGTTCAAAAAATAATCTCTCCAAATACAACTCGTTCTTCAAATTTAATAAGATAAATTTTCATTTTCGAAACACTCAAACTTTTTTATTTTGAGGCGAAAGCATTCAAACAAACCGAATTAGATAAAATCACTCGTCCTACGGACAATCAGTTTGTTTTCATACTTTTGCTAAATAAAAAAGTTTTTGTGGAAAATGAAAATTGATCGATTAAATTTGAAGGACTCGTGGTATTACCTTTGTTTATTTTTTATGAACTATTATTTTACTGTTGTACTTGATTTGTATGACTCAAATTACAATATTTTGTATCAAATGAAAATGTTTCCTGGATATTCTATTTTACCATGATTTGCTGGACTGAAAAAAGTATTTTTCTACGGCTATAACACAAAACTGCTCCATCTAAACTGTTCTTGAGGGATCAATGTAGTACATTTTATGTCTTCAATCACATTTCCTCACCTGATGAAACAATGACTTAATTGTATTACAGTTATAGTTATCACATACTATATAAATGAAATCTCCCATGGAATGTCAGATTCCAAGTTTCCATTACTATTTATTCTACCTCAATGGATCGAAATTAGATTTGAAGTTCATGTTGTTTATTGAATAATTTCGCTATTATCTATTACATCCGTAGAAAAAGTATAGTTTATAACTCTCATGGAATGCTAAAATTCCACTCGTGGTCAATTTCTTTCTGGTGGAAATAACTATCATTCCTTGCTCGAAAAATATGCTGATTCATCATGCCATGTTGTTATTTCACCTATTCTACCGATTGCAAAATACGCTCTACCTTGGAAAACCCTATCTGGACGAAAATAAGTTGAACTGAGCAAATCGTGTTTCGTTAGCATGTAAGGCAATTTCGAATTCGACAGAAGTATTCTGAACAGTTGACTTCCCGACGAATGCCAAAGAAAAGGAGAACAAGGAGGAGAATTCGCGGAAAATTACTAACAAGTCCAAAAGAACTTTCGAGTAGCAAGACCTTTGTAGCAGTTGAGGTTGATTTGACGACATGTGCTTGTTGTTAGCTAGGCGTGGAACGTGGAATGCGATGCGAATATCTTGGAAATAACTCGAATAACGATATTCCATTGAACATGTCCGCTTAAAATTGGATGAACAACTTTCAAAAGTGATAAATGATTACTGAGAACGTGTTGATTCAATTATCGTATGAAATTTTTACAACTTGCAGTTCACGGATGATATCTCTGAGTTTTTGCATTATTCTTCTACACCCGTACAATAATAATTCACTCATATGCCCATCATCAGAATCATAATGAGATCCTTTATGAAACGGATTAAAAAGCAAATAAATGGTAATATTCCTTTCTCTCCCAGATCAGTGGGACCCACAATACCAATATACATATTATATTTATGGTTCTTCATCATCCATTAGCTGTAGGAAAAATAGCGTATGCAACTCTAATGGTTATTAATACACCAGCATTAACCGGGATACGAAATGAACCGAAGGTGAGCTTCGTATGGTTTATGCTTATATATTATACTATATAATGAAAACACAATACCGTTGAACGTAATATACTACAGTGGACCTTACAAATTTGAAAACGAAACCGAAGAGCAGCAGTCAGTATTACCTACATAATTCACTATAAAAACACTAATATTCACCATACATGCAACTTCTTTCAAACACATGTAAAAATGTTATCTTCAACTATACTCCTTCCTTTTCCGAAGTAGAGCTATAGTGTAGCCGCTGAAAAGATAGAATGATCACGTGAGCGGCACGCACTCTTTGAATGTTCCTCTCCCCAATGTTATAAGTCCGATTAACACCACTCAACAAAAACACACACACAAAAAGGTAACATACGTAAATACAAAGCACAAATGAGTACAGTACAGTGTAAGCAGTTCTTCGTTCATTTCAGTTTAGAGGGCGTGGCTACGCCGCGGAGGCTACACATAGATGCAGGCATTCACTGTTCACGCGTCCTTGAATTCTGTCTTTTGAACGGCCCGACTATAGTACACAAACCAAAATGAATAAAAACCCTGGTGTTTGGTGTTGTGAGCAAATTTTCTCGACTTTTCGCTATCTTGATTTTGATCAATTTTAACTGGAGAGATCCTTCGAGAGTTGCCAGCAAACTCTGCTCGACGGCCATTCGATTATTTATAGATTTATAGGTTATGTTCATTTCATGTTCTCATGTTTTGCTTGCAATTTCTTGCTTTCCCGCGAAATGCTTGAAATTATGTAGTCATCACATTTTGATTGATTATTAGGTATTCCTTTTGCTTTCAATTTGATGAAAAATAAATCAAAAACTCAGTGATTGTGATGTGATTTTAAATCTTCCGAAACAACAGTTGTGAGTGAAACTGGAAAGTATTGATATATTATCTTTCTACTATCTGAGGAACCGAAGATAGGTAAGTACTTTTTTCTGCATAGTGTAAAACAAATGCAATTTTAATGTGATTACGAGCCGATGATATGAAGGATGAGTAATAACGACACGTTACACGAGCGTTTTATTTTGAGCCTTGTAAATCGGTTCATAATAAATCTAACTATCACTATTAAATCTAACAAATACAAGGCCAGCAACGATTAACACTTAGAAATAATATAAACAAGAAAAACGTGAAAAGAAACAAGAACTAGGTACAAGATTCTGAATATTAAAGGAATAGCTTTTTATTAGACGAACTTGTCCTAACGTATTTTGTATACTGATAATTCTATTGGTGAACGAAAGATCCCGCAAGAGTTTATCCAATGAGACCGCCGGTATCGACAATCACTCGTAAGCTGCCGCCTCAATGAAAATGTACCCTTAGAAAATCGCATTTGTATCACCACCTCAACACCACCTACCGTCCAAAAATGTAAGTTTACTCTTCGATTTCTCAGGTCGAGAGGAATTGGCTAAACAAAAGCATATCGGTCAACGCACCAGGGTTTTTATTCATCTTGACACAAACCTACAAACGACTTTCTACTTCGTAAAATGTGCGTTTGAACATTTGGCTGAACGAATTCAGCACAAGTTTCAACGATAGTTGTGCTTTTATCAGACATCAGCATGACTGATGAGTATGGCTCAAAAAATATCTATTCAAGCATTTTCTGTAACTTCATTAAAAATCTGTCAATGCAGATATTTTTTTATTTTTACAGTGACCCAAATACGCCGTCGTGAGAAAGTGGAGTTTTCTAGTAAGGTAGTAGAAAAAACATGTATTTCACTCGAAGCATTAATAAAACTTCAATAAAATGCCATGAATGAAAGAGAGATTCGTAAAATCTTCATCACGGAAATCATTATCCATCCCAATGAACATCACAATGCAATACCGCCAATGAAAATTCAATCGAGAACTTTATACAGCGATTGCAAGAACTCAATCTGCGTCTCCGCAAACGGAACTTACTTGTGAATATTCATCAGAGATTTCGTCGGAGTGGACTGTCAGACCTGGAGACTACATAAATGCTTGACAATTGCATTTTCCTTACTTTAACCAACTTCCACAATGGAATATTAACGAGGAAACTCAAAACTAATTTCGACTGGCGTCGTCGTGTTATCGATCACGTGAATTATTAAGGATAGCAGGAGATCTCGGAAGATTTAGACGGAAATTTTTAGGGAAGGTGGAAATATGACAGGGGTGCTGAGCCAAGGCGCCCCGCTTCTATAGAAGGAAAGCATCGTTCATAGATATACTAATGAGTCTTGAAACTCTTTTGATGGGAAATGTGCCGCATTTTTTGTGAACGGTCGTGAATCATGCGGCTGCCTGCAGAAATACGTTATAAGAGGCTCAGTCAGCAATTTAATAGTAATTTCGGAAAAAGTAGCGAATACGGTAACCTCACCGATTTTCTTGAAATTTGCACAGATGATTGAAAACACCCCAAAAACGATAAAAAACATAAAAATTTTCTGCGGAAACACCTGAAAAGTCCTTTTTTTTGAAAAAATGTCTGACAGTGTACACAAACTTGGGTAAATGAATTGGACTGTCTCACACTTATTCATCTTCAGCATACGTCAGTACATAGAAAATAGTAATCCAGATCCATACAAAAAGCGATTCCTTCAAAAATATACACAGAATAATGGTATATAAAATTTAACATTTAATGTTAGTTTCATCAATTGAAAACTCCTCATTCTGACATCTTCAAAAATGTTGAATGTCAAACATGAAATGGAATGACGGGAATGATAACGGGTTACGATCATAATGCGACGTTGACAATTTTTTTCAATTTCATGAATACTGAGTAAATATGGAATATTTGTTTCAAATAGGTAGTATTCAGAAGTATTCACGCACCTGAAATCAATTATTTTTCAACCTAACATTGCCAAACCTCCCGTAGGTATGCTGCTTCGTGGAAATTATCTCTAGGAACTTAATCCGGTAAATATTCGTTTACCGCACAGGACCCATATTTTTGAAAAAAAGGTAAGACTTTACCTTATCCCACATCGAATTGAGGGTCGTGTCCATATTGCATGTAAAGCTTCCCACCTAACAGAGAAACGCGGTACATTTTCCATGTTTTTTTTTCTATTTGACATATTGAGTATGGGAAATTGTTTTTCTCCAATTATAAAAGTTCGACTGATGTTCCTGATGTTTGAAAATATATGCGACCCAATCCAACCTAACTAATCTAACCTAACCTAACGTAGCCTAACCTTACCTAACCTAACCTAACGTAGCCTAAACTAACCATGCCAACCTAATGTGACTATCCTAACCTAAACCATCCTAACTCAACATAACCTAACCTAAATTAGCTCAAACCAACCTTACTAACCTATCAGCCTAAACGAATTTCAATTATAAAAGTTCAAATGATGTTTGAAAAAATTTGCGACCTAATCTAACCTAACCTAACTAACCTAACCAAACCTCAACCAACATACCCTAACCTTCCGAAAACTAACCTTGCCAACCTTAGCTAACTAATCAACTAACCTTAGTTAACCTGAGCAAACCTAACTTAGCCTAAACCAACCTAACCTAACATAATTAGGAATTACAGATAGTTGTCAACATCTTGTCAAATGACGAAATGAAACAATACGGCGGCATCTGCCTCCCAGAAACTTTCGTGTGGTTTTTTCAAAAGAGTGTGATTTCCATGGCAAAACTGGTACTTGCCCCCCAGACCTCACGTATTCCAATTAATTTAAGAAATCACGAAAGAAATTTTTCTCACAGAACTAACATGTGAAATGAAAAAAATCTTAAAAAATGAACCATGCCCCTCCGGTATATGGGAGTTATTATGCAATATGGTCACGACCTCCAATTCGATGAAGGGTAATGTGAAGTTTGGCCCGAGAAAAAGTTAGTCAAAACTCATGTATAATGAGTCGCTCAACACGAATCCGTGATCTTTCTTTTCGTTTTGGCAATTCAAAGTTCGGAAGAAAAGCATATCCCACCACGCGCTTTGTTATCATTACGTTGTCTATTTTTTGTTTGGCAACAGTGTACAGTGTGCAAGACTTTGACGTCTTTGACATTTACTTTTATTTTGATTAAGATCTACAACATTACAATGAAAATATGTGTTTTACTTTCGAATTATCGAATGTTAGTTGGGAAGAAAATAGCAGTAAATAGGTGAATACATGTATAGTTGATGTGTTGGAAGGAATGTTCAAGAAAATGCGATTGTATATGGTACTCCTACAAATTATTAGAGTGACATTTCGCAACAACCTTTTTTTTCACTAAAAAGGTCATAACTTCCAAAGGTATGGTTTCCGCACAAAAATTTCGATGGTTGTGATGATTTTATAGTGTTCTGAATCATCTGTGCAAATTTCAAGAAAATCGGTGAGGTTACCGTATTCGCTACCTTTACCAAATTTTATTCTTGAAAAAAGTTGGCGCATGTTCCAAAACTATACCAAGTGTACCTGTAGGCCAAAAAATATGAATTTCGTTCAAGAGTAAAGTACCCTTATTTCAGAAAATATAGAAATATGTTGAGGAGAAAAGTTGCTTATTAGTGCAAGCGCTGCGAAACATTCCGTTTGAAAAAACCGATGACCTCATTCTGATTGATGATTTGAGTTGAGGAAGACTTGATGAATAATATTTTGGAGGTTGCCGGACGGAATTATGGTCCAATTTTTTTTTTCGGCCCTATAATAGGTTTCGATTCCATCGCTGTAGCTGCGAAAAGAAAATTGTTATTGACTATTGACACCCCGTTCAGGTGAGGTATGGAAAAAACGGCATGATCTAATTCAATACAAATTTAATTAAAAAAGTGGTTTACCTATTAATAAGTAGTGAAAAATTCATTCAGGTAAGTTTTGACAATAATTTCCGATAGATTTGCAAAGGGATATACAATTGATATCGCTTATTCTACAAGTGCAAAACATTATCAGGCATTCAGCATTATATTTGCAAAGCCTAATCAAAGAATGTGGCATATGTGGTTTTGCCATTTGCACCGGGTACAACTTTCCATCTCGTCTTTCATAACCGAATAGGAGTAAGTTCGGAGGCCCATGTATTGCAGCCCTCAAGCAATGTAATTACAAAACATCAAAAGTTCTTATAATTTCAGACACATTTGAATTGAATCCCAGCTTGAAAGAGTATTTTTGTCCGATCCTTCAAACCAAGTTCCTCAACAACTACTATTCGATAGCTTATGACAAAAGTGGATGTTGAGTACGAAAACATGGGAATCTGCACAATTTATAAAAACGTGTTCAATTCCTCCACGAACAGCAACAAAAATATGGCTGAAAATCCTTCAATCTGCTTCTAGGTGATTGGACTTCAAGTCTAGCAATTCAGAAGACTTATTACCTTCGAGCTTGAAGGTTTTTTGGAGGCTTCATATCCACCGGTAATAAAAAGTTCTGTTTCAGCATTGATTTTTGAAAAGTTAGAGAATACTTGCAGAGGTATTAAACGAGCTGCAGTTTATTCTTCAAACAAGAAAATAATCCTTTTGCAGCCAGCTGAACGACTTGATATAAATATTTTCAGTCCGTTTCAGTTAGTTTCGGTTTAACAGTGTGTGAGGTGTTCTTTTTTTAAATGATTTATTCAACGTAGGCCTGTTTGTCCTACCAAGGCCAATCATCGACGCCGGTCACCACATATCCAACAAACGGAAATTTTGCGAACACTCTGGTATTCCAATCAGAGGTAGGGATCCTTTACGAGTCCAACAACCATGGACTCAGGACCGCCGGCTTTACGTCTCCTCCGAAGGACAGCATACCCCCAATATATCTTGTGTTCATTGATATATTGCCAGCGAGCATTGAAATTATACTTTGCTGCAGTTTTATAAGCTTTCGACGCGGTCTTTCCCTGCTGCTTAGCTCGAGATATCGAATGACTAGCCAACCTGAAGAGCTAGGCCATGCCCGTGAGGTATTCTTTTCATCATTCTATTGTTGATTAACTATCATGATTGTAACGTGCATAGAATCTTCACCACTTAATGTTCCCTTGAAAGTCATTGTCACAGTGTCTAAGATTGTTCAACAGTGTAAAATATGTTTCGATTTAGTTAGGTAGGTGGTGAATGAATTGTGCTAGAGCTGTATGTTGCGGTGTCTTTCTGTTCATTACACTGATACATATCACTAAACACCGCCAATGCTTCATGGTTTTTTGGACTGAGGTGGCCTTCACTTGATGGAAATCCATAGTTATTACGCTATAAGGTAGACACGATTAAATTTCCACAAAATTCAATTTTGTGGAAATTTAATCGTGTCTACCTTATAGCGTAATGCTTCATGGAGTGTATTGCCTGACAATTTTAGATTCCAACTGCTGAATGAGGCTTGTATGAAAGTCTTCCATTTCGGCGTAAATGTGCATTTCTTCGCGGCATCTTCTATAAGAATTTCATCACACAACTTGTCGTTTGGTGTAAGTTCAGTACTGGATAGTTCTTTCCGTAATTCTTTGGCACACATGACGATTCTGCTACATCTAGCCGACGTACACATTCAGCTATTTCCTTAATGAACTTCCTGCTATGAAAACCAAAGAAGATTGCTTCCTCTCAGTAAGATATGAGAATAAAACCTTGTCACCAAATTTATCGATCAGCATCACTTTGAGATCACGATTAGAACTACATTCTCTACTCCAGCGAGTACAGTCATGCGTTGAGCCAAGTATGTCAATTCAAAAGCGGTCGTCGAAACACCGTCTTTTATATCCGCCATTAATTTGTCAAAGGCAGCCAGTAACTGTTTTTGTGATGTTTGTTGTTGGTCGAACTCTTTCGTTACTAGAAGATTTTGGTTATGAAACGAAATTTCTGTAACACGATGTATGATATTGGAAGTTTCTGCAAACAAATCTTCCGGTGTTTCGTATAACAAATTTTTGTGAAAATTTCATAGTATTTTCGACGCGAAGTATTAAAAAACAGCAATGCCGCTGGAATTCCAGTTGAAAGATTACTTTTTTTTTGTTTTGGTTTTTGTCGTATTACCACAAATGGAACAGCATGAGTCACTCGACGAATCACTGTTGTTTCTTTTTGATTTGCGGGTCAGTTGATGGACCAGCTACGCCCTGTGTTGATGATGAAGCTCTTTCTTCCAGCACTCTTATGCAGTGACGACAAGGAATTTTTTCTTCGCCGATATAGCTGGCCATGCAACTTTTATACCACGAGAAGTGTTCTTCATCAGCATTCGGATCAAACAACTTCTCAAATTTGTCTGAAGTTTCGTCTTTGCGTTGACTTGCTGCATTTGAATAGTTTCTTTTGGTTCATTCACCAGTTCACCATAATTTTTCGTTCGCCTTTTTTTTAATTTTTCAATTATAGCGATATTTATTCACTTTTAAAAAAGTTATCACAGAATTCGAAGCACTGCTATTTTATAATTATGGAAAATGTATCTGTTATAATAATGGATGAAGTTCAGCTATAGCTGAAGTCACAAAAACTGTTGAGAAAAGCGCGGCCCGCTTCAAAACTCGAGAGGAGGTATGTGACGCTGGAAGGAGATTTATAATAAAACTGACAACGGGCTATTTTGGCAACTTTCAGTTCCAGGTTTGAAAGGATATTGCAAAAACATTCCAGTCGAGAAATAGCGGTCAATGGTTTTTGCATTCTATACAACATATTTTTTCACAACTACAGCGATGGAATCGAAAACTCCTATTGAAGGGCCGAAAAAAAAATTGGACCATAATTCTGTCCGGCAACCTCCATAATATTATTCATCACGTCTTCCACAACTCAAATCATCAATCAGAATGAGGTCATCGGTTTTTTCTAACGGAATGTTTCGCAGCGCCCGCTCTATATATTAAAAGTTATGTTCAGATACGAAGTCATGGCCTGCTATTCGAACTTTTTTTTCTTTTGGAATATTTTTAATTACCCCCGTATGATACATATTTTTGCTATTTTGATTCAATATGTATTTGAAGTAGCTACAATCAAATCGGTTTGGAGTGTTTCTTATCAAATTAAAGTGAATTTGTATAATTTACATGGATTTGTATTTTTTTAGGTGACCCTCAACTTCTTGTTTGTTGCAACGATATTTAACAGAACTCTAAACTAACACAAATACCTTAACGAGGGAAATACTTTACTAACTACATAAAAATATTTGTGTTTGTGGACCACACTATATATATATATATATATATATATATATATATATATATATATATATACAAGATGAATTTTTCTGCGTTTTTATCCGTTAGGTATCTCCTGATTTGTTCGACGTTTCGAATTCCATTTTGAATTCATTTTCAAGAACTGTGAGACGAATATCTGTCCATACCGTCCTGGTCAATCACTCCCCTTACGAAGCAACCAAGCAAGAGCTAGCAAAGACTTCAATTGTCTGTTCTCCACGGAAACTGGTATTTATAATGACTCTCCTCAGTCATTATCCGACTGCGTCCGATATTAAGGCTGCATCCTGCCCATCCAGGTATTATGTAGAAATTGATGTTTTCACGGATCTTCGATATACAAGATGAATTTTTCTGGGTTTTTATCCGTTAGGTATCTTCTGATTTGTTCGACGTTTCAAATTCCATTTTGAATTCATTTTCAAGAACTGTGAGACGAATATCTGTCCATACCGTCCTGGTCAATCACTCCCCTTACGAAGCAACCAAGCAAGAGCTAGCAAAGACTTCAATTGTCTGTTCTTCACGGAAACTGGTATTTATAATGACTCTCCTCAGTCATTATCCGACTGCGTCCGATATTCGTCTCACAGTTCTTGAAAATGAATTCAAAATGGAATTCGAAACGTCGAACAAATCAGAAGATACCTAACGGATAAAAACCCAGAAAAATTCATCTTGTATATCGAAGATCCGTGAAAACATCAATTTCTACATATATAAGTATATTATATATATCCATTGGTTTGTCGGTATTGAGTTTCGACGTTTCGCCAACATCTCAGTTGGCATTGTCAAGAATGTTACTGCTTCTACTTGGTGCTAGCATAGCTATATATGCAGCTTGCCGCTGCTGTTTCAAGCAATGCATTGTTATTTTTTCTCGAAAGAACCGATTTCCGAATTCTAAGGATTTGGATACAACTGCAACTTCGATCATAACACACCAACAAGAATATTGGAGATGACACCACAATACTTTGGCATGATAAAAATGGCTCACAACTGCATCAGATGATTGAGAACGATATAAGTAAAGTCAAAGATTGGTGTGATGCTAATAAGCTATCTTTCAATACATCAAGAACTAACATCCTTACTTTCAAATGTAATCTACAAGAACTCCATATAGGAAACCAAGTAATCAGTTATGAGTTATGAGTTATGATAAATTGAAATTTGTTCGCAGTAAGAACCATTTCATGGAAACTTGGCGAAGAGATGGCAAGAAGTGTATATTATGCTTTAATCGACTCACACTTGAGATATGGAATCTGTTCTTGGGATCATGTAGTCAATATTTTTTCAATATGATTTTTGTCTTGCAGAAACGAGCAACACGGTATATTTGCAAAGCTAAATTCCGGGATTCTTGCAAGCCACTCTTTATAACACACAAAATTCTACCACTACCTTGTATTTTTATTTCAGAAGCAGTATGTCTCATGCATAGCAAATATAAAGAGGAAATACATAAGATGTCTGAATATAACACTAGACAAATATAACATTACTGATTCCAACTTCGACACAAATAAAAAATTCCATATTTTATAATGGTAGAAAATTATTCAATCACCTGCCGAACGAGATTAAAATTTCAAATGATAAAAAACAATTCGAACAGTCTGTAAAAAATCTTCTACCGACGAATGCTTTCTATTCATTAGATGAATTCTACTGTCAGAACTTTTAATGTTGTGGAGTTCGACATCGTCTTATAGTCCTAGTAATACATTATTGCTCAATTTGATGTGTTTCAGTGATATTTATCAATTTTCCATATTTTCATTTAACTTGTATTTCATACTCACACATGTTGTTGTCTATAATGATTTTATTATTCTCTATGTGTTTTATATTTGTGTTTCATTGTATTATAATTATGATTATTATCAGTTTTTCAACAGAAAGCCATATCGACAGATATTTAATGATTATCATTGTTTTCTTGTTATTCATTATAAAACACATATTTGATTTGATATTCAAGTTATATCTCTTTAATCAGCCGCAACTTAATGTGCTGAAACACATTCTTGTTTTTTCCCCGTTGGAA
The DNA here is from genome assembly GCA_032362365.1 of Zygogramma bicolorata. Lineage (NCBI taxonomy): Eukaryota > Metazoa > Arthropoda > Insecta > Coleoptera > Chrysomelidae > Zygogramma > Zygogramma bicolorata. Next base: position 31,975 of record JAVJAQ010001669.1, on the reverse strand, counting down.
ATACTACATATTTTTCCATCAACAGACGAGACTCAAAGTAAAACCCTGTATTATAATACATAATAACTGCTTTGTATCAGAATCTCGTAAGCGTCACGTTGCGGCGGGTCATAAGCTACTCATAATCCATACGATGCTGGTAATACCACAACTAACACCCCTAAGCCGTGTTCATGAGAGTTATAACGGAACGTTGGGAATTTGGTTGCCGATTGGGATATGAATTGGTATGAAGGGTGCAATTTTTTATGGCATATATCGAGTGTTTCAAATTCCACTCTCAATATTGGGACCTCGAAGCTGAGGGATATACGAATGAGATGAAATTGAGCATCAATGTGAGGTACAGAACATCGTTTTGGAAGTTCTCCATCTCGGATATATTTGGGAATGAATTGAGATTCAGCTAGAGCTCTATAGCAAGACTTTCTCTAAAGATCGCTAACGAGGATAGCATTTTCAGAAGAAAAAGATTGATACTGAATCTGAAGACTAGGATAGTGACTATTTATATTCAACATTCTAAGGAAGTGCAGGCAAGCACTGTCCGCAGAGGTTTTCTGCAGAGATTGATAACAAATGATATTCACTGGTGCGTTTCATCTAGTTTTATGAGGAGCACCGCCAAAGATGTACAAAAACCACTAAAAATACCATAGGGGTTTCCAGATGGAAAGATGTCCTCATGAATATGCCGTCCCACTTATTCGCAGCATTAAGATCAATATGTGCTCAGAAAATTGGATGATTTCTACATATTTTTCCAGTGCCTGCGATTTGTACGATTTGAAGTTTTTTTTTGCCTTCCCAATCAATAATTTCAAAGTGAACGTGTTGAATATATTCTTTGAGGAATTTCTAATCTACAATTTTATCTAATTTGGATGGCGCTAAACGTTCAGAAATTTCATCGTATTCATGGAGCTCTCGCGAGATATAGACAATGCTTATAGTTCAACCGCACCAAAACTGACCAAAACATAAAAAATCCACATCCCTACTCGAAAAATAGGCCAGCACATTGAAAGCGAATCGTTTTCTCTTTGCCTCAATTTTGAGCTCACAGAATTCCCCTCCAGCCTTCTTTTTCTAGTGAATAAAATCATATCTACCACAATATGAAAAATTGAAAATTAATATTATAATATATACTAGTGTAGGAGGAATATGATTGAAAAAGGGTATATTCTCTACTGTTGATTCCTCAAAAAATTCTACAAAGCACTTTTTCGTATGATGTGAAGAAATATATGTGATTTATTACTCACAAATATTGTCCGCATGTTCGTCTTATTTGACTCATGTTCAGGATGTTATTTGGCACTTGATCTCATCTCCTGAATATTCGATATTTTCTGTTCACATCATTCAATTGATTTAGTTCCTTTGATGGCAGAAAGGCCCGAAGGCAGTATGCATAAAACCCCTGGTGCTTTCATACATTTTCAATATATGTGTTGAAAGTATCACATATTTTCTAACACTAAAGAGATAATTCGCCTGCGTTAGCCACCTAATATATTAAGAAGTTGGATTCCATCAACACTATCAAAAGCAGTAGTTGTGGAAGTGATGGTATAACTAAACAAATGTTAGATCATGTCTCTTCTCGTTTACTAAATCATATCACGTATGTTATCAATGCTGCCATTGTAACGGGAACTTTTCCAAGCTCCTGGAAATGCGCTAGGGTGTTACCTATTCCAAAAATAGAAAAGGCCACGGAGTTCTCACACTTGAGATCTACAAGACTCTCACCAAAGCTCTCAAAAGCTTTTGAAAAAATCTTGCAAAATCAAATCACTAAATTTATTATTGATGAAGAAATAATTCCAAGATTTCAAAGTGGATATAGAGAACATCATAGCACATCATAGCACAACTGCCTAAGCATGCACCACAAATGATATACTCACCGCTACTGATCGAAAAAAAATCAACTGCGCTGGATTATAGTAAAGCCTTCGATATGGTAGATTCAACAATACTTTGTGATAAAATGAGGTATTTAGGCTTCTCAGGTCTAGCTGATGAATTAATCAGAGACTATTTGAGGCATCGTACTCGGTATGTCATTTCTGATGAAAGAAAGTCTAATCAACTTCCAATAACTCGAGAGTCCCTCAAGGCTCCATACTCGGACCACTATTATTCACAGTTTATATCTCAGATATTTATTCTCATCTAGCTAACTGTCAAATAGATACTTAGATACTTATTGCCCTGTTATGGCAATGCGAATATAAGTGGTCTAAATAAAATTCAAAGATTACAAAATAAATCAATTGAAACAATCTTCTGTCTCAACTATAACATTCCTAGTGAAACGCTTCATAAAGAATATCCATTCATGAAGATTGACTCTCTGAAAATGCTTGAACAGGTTAAACTCATCTACAAAAAAAATAATTTAATAAAGACTAAGGTGACACTCAAACAAAATGAAGGCTTTCACAATAATTATAACCCAAGAACAAATGAACTGAGAAACAACTTTTCTAGAACAAAAAACCACAAGACTCTCCTATTTATCGAAGTGTACAAACATATAATAAAATACCAGCAACTGTATTAGTTGGAAAAGAAACTGCAGTGTACCATAGTCTCAAAAACTTTCTGAGAAGCAGAGACTGAAAATATGGGGATGACTTATAACTGTTATTATTTGAATTATTTATTTTCTGTTATCTGTTGAATGTTTATCTATAAGGCCTCGGTGCCAGTTACTGTAACTGATTTGAGGTCTGAAATAAATATCTTTGAGAAAAAAATACATTTGTATGCAGATGACACACAAGTGTATTTCAGTTTTGATTACGATAAAAGGATGGAATCCATCACCCTTGATAAATGACGACATTGACAAACTTTATGACATATCAACCGCACATGGATTGAAGCTGAATCCAGAAAAATCCAAAGCTATAATATTCGGTCCTCAAGCAAAGAGAGATGAACTCCAACTGAACAGTCAATTTCAAATAAGCGGCAAGCCAATTCTCACTGTGAACGAATGTAAAATGTTGGGTTTATTGTTGGACAAAGATATGCGATACGAAAAGCACATAGTTGATATATGCAAAGTATCATATTTCACTCTGAGAAGTCTCTTTCCATACAGGCATTTGATGACAAACGCATTGAAAATAAAAATATGTGATTCTTTGATTCTTTCCAAAATATCTTACTGTGATACTATATATGGACCTGCTCGAACGAAAACTAATATCTTCCGTTCACAAAGAGTTCAACATTCATGCAAGCAACTTCACTACCTGATTAAAAAGTACGATCATATCAGCCGTATATACAATAGTCTTAAAAACTTAAGTTGGATAAGGTAAGGAAATTACATTTGCTCTCTCTTACACACAAAGTTTTGACTCATAAGAAGCCACACTACTTATTCGATAAGCTCAAGCGTTTTGAGAATGTAAATAACTTAGGAACGAGAAATCGACAAATTCTAGTTGTGCCAAAATATTCTACGGCAATTTTCAGAAGAAGTTTCCAGTATAATGCCTGTGTTCTTTATAATAAACTACCAAACGACTGGAAAAATTACTCTCTAATCAATTTTAAGAAAAAACTGAAGACCCTTCTAATTGAGGAAGATAGATCAGGATGTTAACAAACCACTGCTATGTACAACGGAACATGATTGAGTCCCCTTGCAATAATTAATAATATTCTTTCTTCATATCAATTTTTATAAAATCAAGTTAGGTAAATCGATTACATAAGGATTCTGTTAACTTAGTCGATAGTAAGGTAGAGCTGAAAACTCGGCTGAAAAGCACTTCACAGTGAGTCCTCACCTTTTCGGTATGTTGTATATCTTTATATCGATCAAAAGCGTATTATTATCATTATTACCTATATTAGATTTGGCACTATTAACACCACAAACAATGCGAAATGCTACATTATAAAAGTAACTACAGATAGAAAGGTAACTCAACAGTCGCAATGGTAACGATAAAAACGTAGGAAGTACAACGTGAAATGAAACGAACAAAACTGAATGGAATAGAATTGAATATTGAGTTCATTGGAACTTCCAAACGCATTCAAAATTCTAATACTTCAAATGAAACTGTCAAACTCGCCTGTATGGGGTTAGCTTTCTATAAGTTGACCTGTGGCCTGTCTACACAAGTTTTGTGTACCAATTATTCTATTGTTGAGATGTAAGACCTCACTTGGAGAGGAATTGATTCAACAAAAGCATATCTTTTAGAAACCTGTCTACACAAATTTCGTGAAATAATGATTCTATTGGTGAACGAAAGATCCCACCAGAGTTTAGCCAATTAGATCGTCGGTTTCGATATTCGGTCGTTAGCTGTCTCTTGATTGGAATTGCAGATTCGAAAAATCATATTTGCATCACCATCTACCATCAAAAAATGTAAGCTCTTACTTCGATTTCTCAGATCGAGAGGAGTTGACTAAGCAAAGGCATATCAGTAAACGCACCAGGGTTTTTATGCATCTTGCCTGTCGTAATGTTTATTGAATAGTATATTATGCAACGATCATGTAATAACCATTACAAGAGAGTTGCATACGCTACTTTTTCTACACCTGGTAAAAAATGAATGACTATAAATATTCATTTTTGTATTGTGGTCGCACTGATCTGAGAGTGGAAGGAATATCAATATTTATGTCATTATTGCTTGTCTCACTAGAGTGAGAGAGAATTTTGGAAATGCTGATTTCTTTCTGAATCGAATTTTCAATGTAGGCTTCCGCCACTGAATTGTATTTCCAATTGAAAATCTGCAATGAGAGATCTGCATCATAATGAGCTCATTATACAGATTCTGAATTTCATTACGATACAGATTTTCAATCCCTTTCAAAATGGACTTCATCAGGCGCGTATACAAGGGGGGGGGTAAAGGGGGTAATTACCCCCCCCCCATGATCTGTCAGTCACATAGCAAATATATATCAAAGAATTAAGGGAAATATCAAAAAATAATAAATTAATGAAAAATCAATCACAAATTTATTACACCTTTACTCCCTGTAACCCCGTAAGATCGCAGAATCCAGTAATTAAATCCAAAATTATTATCAAAATTATAGAATATCTTAGATTATATAGTCTAGTATTTCGGGAGAAATTGAATATCACCAGCAGTTCTGGAAGAACGTTCGTGCGTTTCCACTTCGATAGATACCGCATTCAAAAAGTGCGATTCTAACATTATGTCTCTCATTAAAAATGCTATTTACTTCGACCTGGTCTGACAATATCTCAGGATCGGTTAACTGGTCTAGCACTTCAACACATTCATTCCTGGGACTTACCCATAGAAGCTGATGCATTGATAGATCGTTATGTTTATGAGAAAAACCGAAATTTTAAATTTATTAAATAATTTTTCTGTTGCATTATCTTGTGTTCACTAAGTATATACTTTTCATTCTACTCATATTGATATGTAGTATGATGAATACATGAACGAATATCATTACAACGGTTTATTTTTACTAATGTCGACAAGGCAAATGTTAGTTATCCCTAAAGTTTACTTTTATCGAAAATTGTTGTTTTCTATACTTTTCAATTTTATTTATGAAAAAAATTAACGTTTTTCTTTCACAGTTTCCTAATAATTGATATCATTGTGAAAGGTGAGTTTGTAAAAAGTCCTATATGCATTTGTGTTTTGATAAAATGATGGAAACGCATAATTATCTCAGTGATTACCCCCCCTATAAACTTAAGCTGCATACGCGCCTGGACTTCATTATGAAACAGATTATGGGCATATACGTGTATTAATATAGTACGGGTGTAGAATATCGAAGATCATATCACGAATCAATAATGATAGCTATTATTCTTGAGGGAGCTTTACGAACCGAGCCGCGTCAGCGGTGAGGGAGTAATATTCCGAGAGAATTATAATCATGATTGCGAGTAGTATACTCTACTTTATTTACGACTGATTATTTATCAAAGGTAATATCACGAGTCCTTCAAATGTATTCGATAAATTTTCATTTTCCACAAAAACCTTTTTATTTGACAAAAGTATGAAAACAAACCAATTGATAAAATCACGAGTCCGTAGGACGAGTGATTTTATCTAATTCGGTTTGTTTGAATGCTTTTGCCTAAAAATAAAAAAGATTGAGTGTTTCGAAAATGAAAATTTATCTTATTAAATTTGAAGAACGAGTTGTATTTGGAGAGATTATTTTTTGAACAAATAGAAGGATGAACAATTTAATTGATCAGTATTTCATTTACATAAGAAGGAACGGAGAATAGGAGGTGAAAATTTTACAAATTTGAAATGTCTAACAACGATGTATGCCCTCTGTGATCCAGAAGAGATATGATGCTTACGCATTGAATATTATAATGCTTGCCGACGATACCAAGAGATGGCGTCACACCTCTCATTGTACAAGGTTCTTATGAAATGATAATCGCGCCAGAAGGAACATAAAATCATTCGTTATGTCGTTGTATCAAAATCTTCATACAACGGTTTCTTCTCATACAACAAAAAATGAATTGTATTTAATAAAATTGTACGCCATCTTCATTTGAGTTAAGAAAACCTTAAATATTTGAATCGGTCGTTCGCTATGTCTGTCATAAAGTTGAGGTTATGAGCTATTTACGTGTTTGAGTGTTTATGAAATGCGTTATGTTATTATTATGCTGAAAAAGTGAAAAGTGAATGACTATTAATAATAAGGTAACTCTTCATTCATGATAATTTATATAAATATGGGCCAGTTCAATAGAATCGACGCGGTAAACCTTATAGTTTTGACAGTTCAAAGGTAAACAACGTTTTATCGAAATAATCGAAAGGACCAGGCAGTTTTATTGGTATAATACCCAATGATTGGCTAGAATAACCAATAACTATTGGTTGAAATGCCAAAAACGTCACATTTTGACAAGTGAAAAAAATAATCAGAAATAAATGATTCTTCAGTCTCATTCATTTCAATACAAAAACACAAACACTACCTACGCGTTTTACACTGACAATTTGGAGTTTGGTTATATCATCGTTTCCATGGTAATATTCAATTCGAGAAATTTTGTGATAGTACTATAAGAGGGGGTGGAGACTATTACTATTAATCCCTCGCCATTATTCCCTAGGGGAATAATATATGGCATAATACTGCAGAAACCATAATTATAATACTTACATTATGTATTAGTCGCAAATAAAATATATTATGTATATCATCTGGCGAATTCATCTTTTATGTCAAAATATGACTTTCTTTCTCGAATATTCTTCTCATTTTCACCATGGCGTTGAATTTTTTCGGAATGACAAGGTGGTTTTATCTGTTTTTTTTGACATCAAATGTCCCAGTTATTCCGCTATACGATCGATACGTTCTACCTCTGAATTATTTCATTGAGAGTACCCGAGATACGTTGAATTGCGAATAACGTCGAGAGTTTTCGAAGTTTCCTGGGAAGTTAATAATCAGCGACGACGAGAAAATTACGGCAACGCCAAATAATAACAGAATGAATGAAAGTTCTCGTTAAAATTTCAACGGCCTCTCCCTAATAGGATGAGGTACTTGAGGCAAACATTTTGCGCTCGATTTCAGCCGTTCCCTGTCCGTAACGTTATTATGCTGAAAAAGCGTTTTCATTAGAGCCCGATAGAGCACTTCTACCAGTTGGAATAAATCGTGGAATAGATTGTCCTTCCGGCATTCCAGTCACTAACTGATTCGAATGGATTTGCAGTTATTACTTGCTTGAGAAGAATAATTGCCTAAATAAATAATTTCATGCCATTGAAAATGAATGGGGATCAGTCAAAACAAACTTGGAATCCCAGAATGTGGGAAAGGGTGTACCTCAAGGCTCTACATTGGGTCCCATCTCATTTATTCATTATGTGAATAGTCTTGAATGTTTATACTGCTAGGGGTGATGATTTTTCACTGAGCACATACTGAAATCTCACAAAATCAATGTACAGAGATAGTACAGCTTATCCAATCCATCTTGGCACGAACTCAGATACTTTTCCAGTTTCACATTGGTAGTATAGAACATGACGAAAGAAAACACACCATCTAGGTATAAATTCTACTCAGTGAATACATATAATAGGTGTTTTTTATCTCAGTATACTTGGATTGGATAAGCCGTAAGTGAAGTGTGAAGTTTTTCAACTTGGGAGTTAATAGTAACATAATGTTGATGGAATGGAAATCTTTCTGAATAATAAACTAAGCCATGATGGTGTCATTTGAAAATACTCACATCAAAAATATCTAGGCAACAAGCTAGTCTGCAAGTGCAGAAAACGGTCACTAAATCGACACTTAAAACCTTTTTTGTTTTTTATGTCGAATTTTTCTCGCTAGCAACAACTTTCGCCTATTGAAGTAATGGTTGGTAAGAATATCTGTATAAATTTTCAGGAATATACCATGTGTGCTTGTGAAGTTACATTAATTGTAATTGTTGTTCTCCAGACTTTTTTGATGAGTGCACAGATTGTCATGGCATAAAATGAAAATCTAGGTCAAATTTCTGTATATAACTGAATAATTGAAAATACTAAGGTACTTATTTTTATTCCTGAGTAGATAATGGGAGGAAAGCTACTGTTTTTCAGTTTTCACCGTTTCATCAAACTCATTAAAATTTCGAGTTTGCAGAATATTCTGTTTTTGTTTGGAAAGTTACGGTACAAAATAGATCTTCTTGTAAGAAGACAATTTCAATTTCATGTAGTTGCCGATCCATTATATTTAATGCTACCCCTTTCATCTATACAGTTTGGAAAATATTTCTGTTTGATTTATTTTGAATCTAGTGATCTAGATATTTTTTGGATGTTTTTTGGAGTTCTGGATATTGATAAAACAAAACCTGTCGAATATTGTGGAGAACTTAGCATTTTTTTAAGTTTCAAAATTGAAATGTTGTGATTATTGAATGGCTTATTTTGAAACTTTCGTTCCCTGTAACTTTTTCAATAACAAACGAATGTTGACGTGATTTTAACACAAACCATTCTAAACTGACATGAATCTAGTGGAGTAGTCAGATTTTTTCGAAAAAAATTCTTCGATTTTTGACATTGAAAAATAATAATAGTAGTAGTAGATGGCCTCTCGAATGTCTAAATTATGGAACAAAAATAACTCGAATGTTCGATGAACACCCTGTAAAGCGCCATAATAATTACTCTCTCGCGATACTCTCTTCTCCCGGCCGGCCGTTACGATTTCCCGTTCACGAGGAGCGGCGTTACGTCACGCAGCGACGACGTTCGTCTCCCCTGCCGCCCGGCAGCGCCGACGCTGTCGCAGCGAGCGCCTCCTGCGATTCTGAATGATTCCCAAGAAGACGGCGGCGGCAGAGGCAGGACGGTGCTGTGTTGCCAGAGCGCGAGTAATTCCTCGATTTGAGGGAAATTGACAGTATGTTGTTGCACCGAATGAATATGAATAAAAACCCTGGTGCGTTGACCGATATACTTTTGTTCAGCCACTTCCTCTCGATCTGAGAAATCAAAGAGTAAACTTACATTTTTGACGGTAGGTGGTGTTGAGGTGGTGATACAAATGCGATTTTCTAAGGGTACATTTTCATTGAGGCGGAAGCTTACTAGTGATTTTAGATACTGGCGTTCTCTTTTTTGTGGGATCTTCCGTTCACCAATAGAATTATCAGTATACAAAATACGTTAGGTCAAGTTCGTCTGATAAAAAGCTATCAATTTTTTTGAAATGTTTGACAGTTCGAATTGAATTTGAATGCATTCGAAAGTTCCTTTAATATACCCAATATATGGCAGACTGTTTTTGGAAAAGGTGGGTCAAAGAATACTTGCCTTCTCTGACAAAACGAGACAAATGGATAAATGATTCAGAACCACTGGCCAAGGATGATATAGTCATTATCGTGGATGAAACAGCTCCTCGAAACCTATGGAGAATGGGAAAAGTTGAAAGAATCATCCATGGTTCTGATGGAAAAATCAGAGTAGCAGACGTCAAGACACAATTTGGTATTTTTCGACGGCCTGTATCGAAGCTTTGCCGGATGAAAATTGAAGATAGTGAAGAAACTGTTTGAAACGTTTTTCACTAGGAGGGGAGAAATGTTGCTGTTGTAGTTCACATTAAATAATTTTAACGCTTTGTAGAAGAAAAAAAAAGAGTTTATGATTATTGTCATTCTTTGACACGAAAATATAGACATTGAATTAATACAGTTTTTCTCATATAAAAATATTCCATTTCTAACTGAATAAAAGACACTCTCGAAGGCATCTCTTCAGTTGAAATTGATCAAAATCAAGATAGCGAAAAGTCGAGAAAATTTGCGTACAATCTATTAGGTATTAGTCAACACATCGGGATTTTTATTCATCTTGCACCGAATTAAGGTGTCTAGAAACCCTGACGATTCAACTGATTAGATTTTGTTTAGATTTTTGTTATGAAAAAAACAATCGGTTTCCTGTGGTCGAATTGACCGAATCTATGGTTGATATATCGAAACTGCATCGGCAACGCTGGGACCGTGTCTACGGGCCGCGTACGGCGGGGGCAGGAAGCGGGGGCCACCGCCCTAGCACCAGCTGTGCACGGGAGATCGATCCCGACTCGAAACTGGGTCCCGCCGCTAAGGCATGGGCGCGACGAACAAACTTGTCGGAGAGTTCGTGGGGTTCTTTTCCGTTAATGAATTCATTCGATCCAGGGAAACTGAAGTTGTGATGGAAAAGCTGAGGGCTTTATACACCGTTTGTTGCGTATTATAGCGACAAAGTCTTAGGCCAGAATATACCAAACATGAAAACTGAGTTCAAAAGTGGCGCTCGAAAAAAAAGAACTGAGAGTATTTGCATGCATTTTTTGGATGATTCTTCTTAGGCGTCATTTGGGCTCTATACTAAGTTTCGTGTTTTTTATTTAATTTGGACCTTAGATACCAAGGCAATGAAGTATTATTTTTGGTAAGGGAGTTTTGACAATTTACGGTTCTAACAACATTTACCTATGAACGTTAATCGCAAAATTCGTGTTTTTCATCAGATTTCATTGAATTTCCCAAATTATGGAAAAAAACAGGTATTTGAATGAGTTCGTTGATGTATACCAGGAAACAGGGGAATATATAAGTCGACATAGAGTAAGATAGATGGATGTTGCTGCTTTTTTTCTCAGTTGGAATATATACTTCCAAAAGTATTGAAAATTTTAGCTTTGACATTTATTCAATTTGATATTCATCAATTCCAAAATATCAAAAATTTGATAATCCATCATTTTCTGTAAAAAAACAAAATTTCATCAATGTTTCAAGGACATTGAAAATTATCAAAATAATTTCATGAAAGTTTTCGAATGCACGTTAGATTAGATGAATAAATACATGAATGAAGTTGTAATAAACTTATGAGCTATTTTTCAATGTTCGGTGAAAATTTCACACCTCTACATCTCAACCAATCAGATTCCTTAATTTTGTCTAGTTACCATGGCAACTAAAAAAATTCGGAAATTCCTTCGATATTGAAGTGGACATTTTTTGACAGTTCAAAGAATAAACATATGATCTATAACCCTTGAATAATGAAGATATATCTTTGAATAATGCAAAAACATTTCCATCAACTCTGGTGACCAGAAATTATGAAAGGGCGATGGACTGAACTAGTACCCATCTGAGTTTTAGCGTTTGACGTAACTAAATTTGGTAATGACAAAATGGTTGAGGCTTTCGCGGCCGGGGTTTCCAGTATTACTACTTTTGTTCGGATTTGAAGGTCGTCGTTTTTTGGAATTTTTTCCTAACGTTTTGCTAGTGCGAGTGGCTAGCTTCCCCAGAGGCTCATACATCTTGAGTTTGACGTATGATATGGTATCCCTGGATGGGGTATACCATAGTCGACTGATACGGAAGGCAATAAAAATCACAAACACACGGATAATTTTACCAGAAGAGAAGAATCTTCGAACCTCAACCGGATATGGTATCCTATTTTAAGAAGATCAAAAATAACAGATACTTCTCCAAATCCAGATATAGTACTCACGGCAATTAATATTAATAAAAATTCTCCAAATCCAGAAAAAGTAATTAGCACTCCAAACTACCTGAATCCACATCAATATGCTTTGAGCAGTCTCAACACCCAGTCATCGGAGTCAAACTCAAGATGTATGAGCCTCTGAAGAAGCTAGCCACTCGCGCCAGCGAAACATCAGGAAGAAGTTTCAAAAAAACGACGGCCTTCAAACCCGAACAAAAGTAATGACATATGACTAGAAATAGACAATTTCAAACGAATAGCCTTCGAACACTGATAAATACTATTACAAGTACCTAAAGCACATCGCTATTAAATGAAGAGTAGACGTAAATAAGGTGCTAAGTGCCATAAACGGGAAATTTCTTTTATATATATAAAATGGTGTTAAATGCCTTCTATCATGTCCCCTAGAAGGGGCCAAGTTCCAAACTACTATTTTCATCTCGTAATCGGCAACGCAGATGGCGCACCTGTGTAAATCCCAAGCGTCGTTTCCTATCAAAGGGGCAAAGTGCCATCAGTATTATTTTATTTGGCAAATGAATGAATTTTTTTTTTCTTGCATCATCCATTTTGCAGTGTTCGTTCTTTCGGAAGCATTTTGTCTGTGCATTTTTGCGTAGTTTAAACAATAGAATGAATATCGAAAACAATAATAGTACTAAGAAAAAAAAATATGGGACTGGAATTGAGTTCAAGGTGCAACAAAAACTAAGTGTCCGGTGAACAATATGTGTCTAGTAGAGGAAAAAGTGTTCCAGCAAAAAAGCAACCGGAACTTGAGGTGTTTGATTTTAGGCACTGAGAGGTTTTACTCATTTTACATATTTCATTCTAGATGGTATGCAAATGTTATAATGATGGTTGCAAAAAGATTGAAGGTGAAGAGAAAAGAAGAAACTTTTTAATTATTTCTACTCTTTGGATCTAAACGCACAAGGATCATTTTGTATGTCCCATTTCCATTTAGGGGGGGTTGAGAGAAGACGTCGCATGATCGATATACTGACCCAAGGGAAAGCAGAAGGCAGAGTACGGTATATTATACTTTGCTTGACGGATCAGGAAGTGTTGTGAACGTTTGTAAGAAGACTTTTATGAATGTATTGTCATTGGGAAAAGCAAAATTTATGCGATATGATTCCTTATCTTCATTTACCAGAGCACCGAGAGTTCTAGCAAAAACTTACAGTGTAGTTGCCGCGAGAGTTGCCGGCACTTACCTACTATAAAAATGCTAGTGGTACTTATCCCTTTTATATTTTTTGAATTTTCTTTTATTTGTATAGAAAACACTTTTGATTTTTGTCTGTTTGTCTTACTTTTTATGAGTTGTAAGTTTGCAAATAAACAGTTTTATCAAATTACAAAGATTTTTATTCATGAATGGTTAAATGAATCGGTTTTTTCAGTCTGCTGAAAGTTTTGCTTTTTGGCACTTAGCCCCTTATTTAAGTCTACTCTTCAAATGAGTTACATCCCCCTTCAGCGACGAGTAATTATTATTGTTATCAGTGACCTTTGGTTACTAATAGTGATCATGTTGCAATGGCAAACAATTTTTTTCTCCTGAAGATACTAACCTTTTGAGCGAAACGCGCGTCGACTGCAAATAATATCAGTTTAGTATTAGGGTAATTGATCTCTAAAAAGAGTTTCAAATCAATCTAAAATCGTACTGACAATATTGACATCGACGGACTCTATCACTCTGATGGCCGGTTGCACCGCTTTGCTTAGGTTGGACTTAATCTAGGGATAACCTTAAGTTTGAACATCTGTATGCACCAGTTTTCCTTAGATGTTAGCATTGTATTTAGATTACATAGTAGGCTCACCTTATGGACTTATCATTGGAGGACGATGGAGGCGAAATGTAGTTGGCAGCACCGTCGAATGGATGCAGACGTTTATTAAGGTTGAAAATCGCTTGTTTTCGTTACACCCGACAGACTGGATTGTAACAGGACCGGCATCGGCTATTTCGTAGCTTTACCGTACCTTTCACTTGGATTATATTCATATATTTGTTTTGTTTAATATCATTATTGTTCACAATTTACGAATAGTTGACATTTACATGAAGTTTATTTACTTGGTTTTATTTATCAGAGAGCTACAGTATTGATTGACACCAATTTTCGGGTGTAGCTAAATTGCAGGTCAGCAAATGATCCCCGAGTTATTTTTAAATTAAACAGAGGTGAAACTCGACCAAAAACCTGCTTCAGTGGAGAAAAAAAATCAACCCTTCACCCCCTTCTTTCGAAAATGTAGGTTGTATTATACAGAAAAATCTATTTTTGTTTCAAATATCCGAGAGAACGGGGGTGATTGGTTTGATTCTTGTAACAAAAAATTAATACATAAGGTCTAGTTTCTGTAAGAATTTTTGCCGACTGCAAGTTTGTTGTTTGAATTCCGAGAGGACAACGTTAATTCTTCATTAAAAGCTTCCGTCCATGGTAATATTACCAATAAATGCCTATACTTCAAACAATCAAAAACTGAACATAAACTTCTTTGACATCCCAACCCCCTGGAATGGTAATCTACCAAAGAGTAATGTGTGTGAAGTGAGCAACGAAAAGTTAGCAACGTTTCTGTAAAATTCGTTGCCAGCCACGATTCCATAGGGCGGATTTCAAGCATTGAAATTGAAACAAACGTTAAAATTGAAAATGTCATTTTTGATGTTCGGAAAATATTTGAATTATATAATTAACCATTAGTCGGAAACACGAACGGCTAACACTTGAAGCATGAAAATGATGACTGAAGAGTTCTCAAATCGGAGGGAAAGCCTGGAAAATTTGAAAATCTTTATTGATGGTGTCAGTTTGATTAGATAATTGCTCATAAGTCGAAAACTAGAGAGGGTGCCACTTAGAAATTTTCAGAGAATACGTGAAATGACATTATGAGGAAAAATGAAAATTATTATTGATGGTGTCAGTTTAATTAGATAATGGCTTATAAGTCAGTATATACTGAAATTATTATTAAGAACATTAATTTATACGTATTGTAAGACTGTTTCGAAATCAATGAAAACTCGAATAGGTACTAACAATGTAAAATTATCAATCTTACAGCATAGTTGAATTTCTATTAATTTTTTTTTTATAAATGTATGTCTTTAAACCCTCCTCTATATGCACGCTTCGGTCACTTATGCTTTCGCTCCGAGCACTCTATCTCTTCGATTTATTATAAACGACAGCTTGGGGCCAAGTTAGCGCTCAGAGCTCACAATAAATGACCTCGGGTAGAATTGTTCGACACACCTCAGGTCACGTGATCAAAAATCCTGATCCGAGATGTGATTGAAAAACTGAACTACAACATTTGTGTTCGGTATGTACTGATCTGTCAGAACTTCTGTTCGCTTACACCATAACGTGTTTGACAACTGTTTTTTATGACACTTTAAGGTAAAACACGATTAACTTTAATTTGAATAAACAGTGTTCATAGTACATTCGCTTGAAAAAGATACAGTGTATCGAAACATGTCGCGAAGACATTACATTATGTGGAAATTTAATCGTGTTTCACCTTATAGTCTCACAACTATGGTTTCCTTCAAGTAACCGCCACCTCAATAAAAAATAAAACTGTTTTTTATGCATTACTCACATTCCAATATTCAACTACATATAATATGGATCTATTTACTCTAAATTATATTACTTAAAGGGCCGACTTGGTGAAAATACATAAAAATTTTATTGAAAATCAATTGTGTGATTTCCACTAGACAGTTTGCCAAACCGCTACACGTGTTTCACTATAGAATAGCTTCTGTAGGCCTGAAAAAGCTATTGTGTAGTAAAGCACGTGTAGCGGTTTGGCAAACAGTCTACTGGAAATCACACAATAAAGTGTTTTTTTGATAACGTCAATTATATTATTAGTTTTGTCTAAATCACTGAATTATTCAGGTCAGATTTTTTTCATACGTATTTGTAGAAATATTCATGAATTAACACTCCACTTCAATGTTACGAATATGATTACACTATTTCAAGCGAAGAGTACTCATAGTTTATTAGTCAGCTTTTTTGAATTAATTTGCTTACAATTATTTCACGGGCCTGTCTCGACTCCACGTGCCGATCAAAAAGATCGCTGTAGCGATGATATTTCTATCCAACGGTAAATACATTAGCGTTAGCCTACTAGGTAGTCTATATACAATGATGTTAGGTGTCTTGTAAATGACAGAAAAACTTAAGTAGCAGATATTCTTTCACTTATTCTTTTTCAACCCACTTTTGAGGACGATTGCGAGTAGAGAATCCACAAACGAGAATTGAACAATTATATAATGAAGCTCTTATCAGGACTCGGAATATCATAGAGCGTTTAATTGGAGTATGGAAAAGGCGATTTCCAGCTCTAGCCTACTACAGCATACTGCATAATATAAGATGTAGAGCACAAAAGGAAGGAGATTCTAAAGATCCTAAAGATGTACAAAGGTTTGTGGAGGTCATAAACCAGGATGAAGTTTCCAATGTACCTCCGTTTAACGAAAATATTGTTGCTCAAGGTTTTGTAATGAAAGCAAGTTTTATTTAAGTGCGATAGAAAACTATGTAGGCATATGGAATGGTTTTATTATTTATTTTGGAATAAAATATGATACTGCTGCTTGAAAGTTTCAATTTGTACAGACCTATTTTATTTTCCATAAAAACATTTCATTGGAAATTAAAAACACGTTGTTCTTGCAATTTTTCAGTTGCAACTGCCGAATTTTCATTTCCAGTTCTAATTTGTGGTTTTCTAAGTCAAACAGTATTTATTTCTTCTCTTTCTGCTTCTTTTCTTCGTATGAGGTCTTTGCTTCAAAATCCTCTTGTTTTATCTTTTCCAACGAAGCAAATTCGTCCACTAATTGACTAGCAGGCAGGTCAGCCAATGGTTTCGCAACCCTTTATTGTTGTACGTTTTAAATCTGTCGAAGATATGACAGTTCATCATATACAGTTCCAAAATAAAAGAAGCCTCAACAAACGTTACTGGCCAATTCAACATACTCATTAGTTTCACGGTAACAATTAAAAGGATGTGCTTTCTGCAGACAGATCTCGTCATGGATAATCAATGAGAATGAAAAATGCCACTTCCTACCTATACCTTCCAATCCTCCCAATCGTTCATTTTTTGTTAAAAGGACACATTGAAGACGGACTCTTCTGGTCTAACAGTGAATGGCCAAATCGCTAAAATCGTAGAAATCAACAAAAACTGTACATAATTTCATTCAGTATTGTTTTTCCTAATCCCATTTTCAGTGCTCTATATGAACTATTCAATGAAAAATTGATCCGATAACAATAATTGTGTGCATGCATATGACATTTATATTAATTTCATTCCCATCAGTTTTATGGACATTCGAAACGAATACTATCAATTAATTTTTTCTCGTTATTCCATCGAAATGAATGAAATATTTTCATTTGATTTCAATTCTCCATTACTCGTCATATCGAATCCGTGAATTAATATCTGAAGAAAATGAAGGGATTTGGATGAATTCCAATCGTTCCCAATAATTCTGCATGCGCTTTGCATATTTTACCTAAATCTCGATTCTTTTCGAAGTGTATGTAAACAAATTTGATTGATTGGATGAAAGATCACGAAAATTGATATCTCTCTTTGCCATATTATGATGAGATGCTGAATTTTCTGGGATAGGTCACTACGGGAAAATTATGGATTGAGTCATTAAATTGAATTTCATTGAATATTTTCATACTTGAACAAGCACTAGAAATCGGCTAGAAGTGACGCATGACGGGACAATTATAGTTGACAGAATGGTTGAGGCTTCCGCGACCGAGGTCTTCAGTATCACTACTTTGGTTCGGATTTGAAGGCCGTCGTTTTTTGAAATTTCTTCTTGGAGTTTCGTTGGCGCTAGTGACTAGCTTCTTCAGAGGCTCATACATCTTGAGCTCGACTCATACTCAGCCATCGGAGTCAAACTCGAGATGTATGATCCTCTGAAGGAGCTAGCCACTCGCGCTAGCGAAACGTCAGAAAGAAGTTCCAAACGACGGCCTTCAAACCCGAACCAAAGTAGCCATACAATTATAGTTATTCATTTAACAAGTACCATAACTAAGTGTTAATGCACGCTACGTGTAACTGCAATATGCGGTTTTTGCACCAGTTGCAAACTATATTCTTTCCAATGATCAGGAACTTAGGTATTTTCATAGAGAGAATGAAGTTTTATGAATTATTTTCAAGCCTTCTTTTTTTCAGAATCGAAAATTAGAAATTGCAACTCCTATAAAAGAATCATAATGAAAAAAATGAAAAAACTCTTTGTTGATAGGTACGTGTATTGATTCATTTACAAAAAGGAAGAAAGAGTCCATCTAAAACAGCTTAACCCCTGCCTATATTGCATCATTGATTCAAATTGAAAGCATACCTAGGAAATATCTACACAAAGAGGAATAAAAAGCTTTTTTTTAAATCTCACTTACCAAAATAATATTTTATTCCAACACATGCAAGATCTAATTTTGCTAAAAAAAATCTCTTGAGCTCTTCCTTTTTATGAATTAATCGAACGTCTTCGAATACACGTCCCTATCAAGAGAGTGTTTTTTTATTTTACTTCTTTCATAGTTGAAATTTCTATTTTTTGTTCGGAGAGGAAAAAAGCCAAAAAAATCTATTTTTTTCTGTTTATGTGAAAACTAAAACTTCAATGAACAGCTATAGATAAGTGTAATTTTATGAATTTTGCAGTAAACTATCGGTTAATAAACTTGGTGCTTAAAGTACAGCCTTAAAGAAATCGCTAATGAAAATAATGACCCATTTTCAGGATTCCGTATATAGGGTATGTCTACAAAATCAATTTGAACACTTTCTGAGACAGCTACATCTTTCATTTGGTTCCCATTTTATGTCACAGGAGGTGTCTCGTAGTTCTTTGGCATACAACGCATTTGAATATCAAAACTGCTCACATCTCTCAATTAAAAGGAATTTGCGTGCCAGATTGACAATTCCTAACATACTGATTTGGTTGAAATCCAGCGGCATTTTCCTTCACATTAAATATCATCAGTTTTTGTTCCTTATGAGAAAGACAGCTCGAAACACGTCTCAAGTCCAGCCAAAGGTCGAAACATTCTGACTTTGGATATGTAAATGCAATGCTTTCAAATATCGAAATTCTGATGACAACCGTAAACAATTCTAGCAACTTCAAATTAACAGAGCTCAAGAGATTGTTGAGATCATTTCGACATATTGATTCATTATTTTCTTCTTTAAGGATTGTAGTGGAAAAATGCACTTCAATATTCAAATTTTCAGTTTAAGGAACTATTTGTTAGCTTCTTCAATGAGCAAGTTTCCAGTGCGGGGAATTATTTGTTGTCTTCTTCTATGATTAAAAAAAAAGGAATGAAAAATTTCTATGAGAAAAGTAAAAACAAAAAATTTGACAAAAACCCTCTGTTATATGTACCTATATCATCTATAGAAGTTTGATTAATTCATCAGAAGTAAGAAAAACTAAGAAACACCATAAGTCGATGCTCAATATATGTAGCAAGCATACGAAATTTGAATCGGAAATATTTACACAATGAAGAAAACACCTATTTTATTATTAAAAACACTCGCCAGGATAAGATTCGGAAGTCACGATAATGAATGTCATTTCTAAAAAAGTTTTGGGATATCTAATGAAAATGTCCCATAACATTCCATTTGCCTACTGAGAGGAGCTCAAGAGATGATTCATTTTAAGCGACTGTTTGTGGAATTTTCTGATTTCACTTCTATAATGAAAGTTACCATTTTATTCTCTTCATTCGAAGAAGAAAAACCAAAAGATAGTTTCTGTACTTCATTCTCTCCACAAGAACTCAAGTTTCTAAATGAATGCTCAGCTTTTTGAAGCCTCCTCAATGTCATGGTACATCTATGGCTGTATAAGAATGATAGATGTGTGTAATGTACGAGTGCAAAAAAAACACCAGTTTTTCCATTGAATATAGCTCAGAGAAGTTTTGATTTCTGCATGAACCTAGAAAAACTAAATCAGGCATCAACAAGCAAGCAATGCTGACCATTCGGCTGGCTATACTTTTAGTTTCCTCCTGTTCATTCACCTGAATTTCGTTTCTCATAAATATAACACTGAATTTCTCCCATTTTGCTTTTGTTGAGAGCTCAAATCAAAAAATATAGTTTATCAATTGGTCGGTGTCAATTTAATAAGTCTCAATGATTTTAAAGTTTTTTTTTGTGAAATATAAATATTTGTCGGGGAAGTTGATCGAAGCGGATGGAAAAGAGAGAAAAAGTTATGAGTTACGTGTTCTTCACTGGTTTTATAATGCAAAAAAGATGAAATATGCTCGTATTCCCTAATTTGAAAGGCGATAACTTGTGAACCAAAGGAAGGTGCTGCGTTTTACCTTCTCATTTATCTGTATTCACAAATCCGAATACAAGTTTCTGTGAAAATATGATAACAAAACTTCTTCTCGAATAGAACACCAAATCGACAAATCTTCGGAAAAAAAAACAAAATTCAAAATCGATTTTGAATATATTTCTTTTATGATTCAGAATCATTGTGTGGAATGATATGTATATTTTTCTACTTCCACTATTTTAAACCGTTCATTAAGTATTTGACAGCTATTAGGTAATGGTTCATTTATAATACAGGTGTATTTTTCAAAAATTGATGGTCTATGTAACATAATTTGACAAATTTGAAGACTATATTTGATTGTCCGAAAACCAAATTCAGCGAATTTTTTCCCCAAATTATCTGCAGAAAACCAAATTGAAAGTGATATTTTCAGGAAATATATTGTTCAAAAGTTTTCAAATTGTTACTGAATCTAGTTATAGCCAAATAATCGACAAGTGATTGTTTAACATACTTGCTGTCATTCAATGTCACGCCGATCATTGAAAATGAGTTATAACGAAGAAATTTGTGCTAAACCCCCAAAAATGACCGCACAAGCATGGTGGGAATAGAAAAAAAGACATTACTCGAGGATAAGGCCAATTGCGGGCACTCATAAATTACTCGTGCGTAATAGGATACTTATCCTCCTCGTTATGCAATATATTGTTAATATATCTTAATATTATATTATCTGCAGCTTCAGACCATGCACTCATCATACAAAAAGCTGGGTAATACTTCGGTCGCTAGGAGCACCTTTTTTTGAATTTTTTTTTTGTGGAACTTACGTAATTTGGTCTCCTCTACAGAAAATCTAAATGAAATTATCGGCGGTCTCTTATATTTTCGGAGATACAGGGCTTTTTTGTTGTAAAACTTCACAATTTTTCACATCAAATTTCTGGTGTTTGAACACACAAAATTCGTCCTTCTTCTGATCAAACACCACACACTCTCTTATTTACCCGTTTTCAACATTTTCAAGCCAAAAAAAACCATTAGTTTTTCAAAAAATGCATTTATTTTCAAACCATAACCAATTTCTTGTGATGTCATAGTGCAATGATAGTCGAAAGTGATGTATTTGTTAGTGTTGTCGCTCTCATTGTTATTGTTGAGAACTGAATGCATTAATGTTGACTTTTGGAGAAAGTTGGATTTTTTGAAAAAGCAATGTTTTTTCTACTCGAAAATGTTGAAAACGAGTAAATAAGAGAGTGTATGGTGTTTGATCAGAAGAAGGACAAATTTTGTGTGTTCAAACACCAAAAATTTTATGTGGAAAATTGTGAAGTTTCACACCAAAAAGGCCCTGTATCTTCGAAAATATAAGAGACCGCCGATAATTTAATTTGGATTTTCTGTAGAGGAGACCGAATTACGTAAGTTCCACAAAAAAAAATTCAAAAAAAAGGTGCTCATAGCGACCGAAGTATTACCAAACGCTGTAGTATGGTATGTATTACTCACAAGATTCGAATCAACAGCCATAAGCGACACAGAATAGAAAAAAGTGAACGATATAAAACAAACTGCTCTAATTTACGATGAAAAAAATTGAATTCGATTTCATCTGGGAGTGAAACCCATCTTTCAGAATAAAAAATTACATCATCATCATTTGTCGTAGTTTATAATGGCTGACAAGTGGCATCAAACAGTGATCAAATTGAGAAACACAGACAACATACAAAAATGGTGCCATAAAATTCTAACAATATCGCATCAGTTGCAACACCAAAGTTTCTTCAATATATTGTAATAATATATTTTCAATAAATCGTTTTTTTCCTCAAAAAGTGTTACACGAGAAAAATATTAGCTCTCGGCATTTTGTGTCCCACCGCTTCTTGTCGGGTAACAACAACAACTAATATCTAATGCTATTTTCTTAATTATTTCTCTTTCGATTCAAAGTTAATTGTGCCATGTGCCATATTCCCCCCACATTGTAATTATTGCAAAACACTCTTGAAAAACAGAGGTACGATGTCGACATAAGACAACTCCACGAAATTAACTTATAGCTCGTTTCAACTTCCTCCAAACTTCTAGATATATGACCTTCAGACATGTCGGGAATATTTTGAGAGAAAGTCATCTCCCGAGCGGCAAACATGTTGATCGCATATCATTAACGTTTCAGCATCCATCAATCCCCACTTATCTGGCTGTGAAGTTTCCCAACAGGAGCGTGTTCATGCAAAGTGGTTAAGGAGGAACTGTCTTTCGTATTGGCTTCATTGAATTTTATAAATATTTGTAGTCCAGTCTATGACAATTTTCCCGTGTATTTATTCCATACAGCACCGATTCACATGAAAATCCTGAGTCAGGATCTACGTACCATCTTTTTCAAAATCTAGCCTGTGCCAAGGGTTTGCTTTATTCCTGGGGGTGGATGCCACCCCTTCTTGGGGGTGAAAAAAGTT
Source organism: Zygogramma bicolorata (assembly GCA_032362365.1). Classification (NCBI taxonomy): domain Eukaryota; kingdom Metazoa; phylum Arthropoda; class Insecta; order Coleoptera; family Chrysomelidae; genus Zygogramma; species Zygogramma bicolorata. The sequence goes on along the minus strand of JAVJAQ010001669.1, from coordinate 8,990 downwards.
TTATTGGGAATAAGTGCGGAAATCAATAGATTGACTAATTCTGAGCACTTTTTGCTCAATGAAGTTTTTTCTGAAAAGCAATACTTTTCGACTTATTCGCGAGTGAAATTGTCGGTTTTCAGGCAAAGAAAACACCTTTTCAAATCCTTTTTCGCGAATAACTGGAAAAATATGCATCTAATCGAAAAACCTGCAGAGAGCAAAATTATAGCTTTTGAAAAAATAAAGGCGATCGTTTATTTGGGATGTATACAAACCCACTACGAACTGAATAATTGCTTGTTGAAAATTGATTGGTATTTTCTACGTACCAGAACGTAACCAGAAACCAATGCATTTTTCGGAAAAACTCATGGGACCTTTTTTGAAGTCGTTCAAAAATCCTTTATTTTTGTTATTTATAAAAGTTTCTAGCATCAAAACTGACCGGGGTATGAAGGAAATAATATTGAATCCTATTTTTTCGTTGAAAAAAAATTGTGAATAACTCACGTACGTAGTTTTGGCAAATATTGAGATTGAAGAGAAAAAATCATATCCGTAATTCAGCGAAAAATCACCATTTCTTCGAAATAACTCGAAAAGTATTGATCAAATTACAAAATTGGAGTTTATTCTCCTCTGAAAATTTTGGTGTTTATTTTTTTCTGCAGGATGAAAATAGAGTAAGATATGGTCAGTTAAATAGTGTGAGGGTTCGCGCAATGTACCTTTTCTGAGCCCTTTCAGCATGAACCTTTTCAAAAATATAATCTGAAACGAAAAATCATGTGAATGAGCTTATAGCTCTTGAAAAAAGCTACAAAATAATTTTTTGGTGGACACATTCAGACTTTTCAATTGTCTCATCGAATTTTCTCGGCACTCCATTTATATATATATATATATATATATATATATATATATATATATATATATATATATATATATATATATATATATACATAAATAAATGGAGTGCCGAGACAATTGAAAAGTCTAAATGTTTTATTAACCAGTCGTTACTTGTATTTTGAAGTGGAGTTAATAAAAAGTTGTTGAAAAATATTTTAAACACATTTGAAGATGATTTCAATTGATCATACATCCAAATCTAAACTCAACTTTTTTTTAATCGGGTGGTTTTCACCCTTAAAAAATCAAAAGCAACCCCGAGTACAGAGGTGACTTTAAAGTAGAGTCTCAATCTGAATTTTCATCGGTTGGGTTTGGCGGTTACTCTATGACAATTTTGATATAATTTTTTATTGGAAACTATCATAAAGGTGTTTTTTATGGGTCGAAACTGTTTAATAGATCAGAAATTGTCCATCAAGGTTAATTCAACGTATTTACAGATGACTGCACACTCAAAACTAGTATTTTGTAATTTTTTTTGAATAGGGGTAGTTTTCACCTCTGATGAATAAAAATCAACCCCAGTCACTACCTCAATTTTGAAGTAGATGGTAGATGGAAGCTAAATCTCAAATAAAATGCAAAAAGATACTGAATAAGTTGAATAACTGCCAAATAACATATTAATTATTATTTTCTGATGATATTCTGTCATGAGGGAGGGGGGGGGGTGTTAAGGGCTGACACTGATTACTGAACCATAAATTATATTGAAAATTATCAGTTGATTGATTTCACTGATATAAATATGATTTCAGTTTATTACATGCACCAATCTCAAATTTTGAATTTTTTTTTCGAATAGGGGTGGTTTTTACCCCCTTTCCAAAAAAGCAACCCTCTGCACAGGGTAGATTTTGAAATAGAGGGTAAGTAGAACCTTTATCCAAATTTTCTTACGAATCGATGCTGTATGGATGAATACACAGTTTACACTTTTTTGACCGTCATAGACTGGAGTAATGATGGCAATAACTATGTGTATAATAAGGGAAAAAAGTGCTACTTTTCCTCCCGAGGATGAACTTTACTGCCCGAACAGAGCATATTGCTGTAGCTCTATTATAATACTTATTTATTACTAATACATTATGTAAGTATTATACTTATGGTTTCTGCAGTATTATGCCATATATTATTCCCTTAGGGAATAATGGCGAGGGATTAATAGTAATAGTATTTATTCCTTCTTGTAGTCCAATCACAAAACTTCTCGAATCGAATATTATCATGGAAACGATATAACCAAACTCTAAAGTGTCAGTGTCAAATGCGTAGGTAGTGTTTGCATATTTTTATCGAGATGAATCGAACTGAAGAATCGTTTATTTATGATAAATAAATTAGTCGTAAATGAAGTAGAGTACACTACTCGCAATAATGACTATTATTCTCTCGAAATATTACTCCCTCGCCGCTGTCGTGGCCAAGGGCGCCGTTTCTTGAGGGCAAGGGGGGCGGTCGCCCCCCCTTGATTTTAGATTTTTCAATCCATACCAATACTTTGATTTGAAAAAATATGCCTCTCACTAACATTTTTTTGTAATGTGGCCCCTCCTAACATTTTTTGTAACGGCGCCCATGGTCGTGGCTCCGTTTGTAAAAATTCCTCGAGAATAATAGCTATCATTATTGACTCGTGATCTAATCTACTAATGTCGTTTAACTTTCATTTCCTTGATATATTTACTTCTTGAATTTATCTTACCGACTTCAATGATTTCTACCATTTTGCAATATACAGGGTGTTCCATAAATAAACGGTAACATTTATATTTATATAATAGAATATAGTTCAGGTTGTCAATGCCGTCAAGTTATTCCATTGATGACGTACCACTTTTATTTTTTCTCCTTAGGGCAGAAAAGTACGACTTTGCTGCCTACTATGAGACCAGGAAATGTATACTTTGGTTAGAGGTGCAGTGTTACATCTCATTAGAGGAAATGCTTGAATAATGGTGATAGTAGTGGAAAAACTAAACTGAAGGCATCTCTTCAAAAATTATTATATTACAATTTTTTATTGCTGTCCTCCATGAAGGTAGTAATGCAATTCGAGCACTTGTTGCATTCTTCTTTACTGAGATATATATTTTTCAAAATCAACTTCAACACAGAAATTTTGATATTTTTACACGCGGAATTAGTACTTCAAATTATTTACTGTAACTTTTCAATTGATGATAAAGTTAGCACAGTGGTCTAAAGCAGCAGTCTTTCTATGTTTCGTACAGAATCTATCTCGTTCAATTGTCAGAGGATGTTAATTGAAATAGGGTTTTGATGTATCCGTTGCTTGCAGAATATGCAAGAATAAAAAAATTTAGTTATATTGAGGTCATTAATGGCTATTTGAAACATATTGAATGTTGCTTGATCAATAATACTACGAAAATTGAAAACAAGTAGCATTGTTACATCTTTCGGAAAGAAAATCGCCAAACCAATGCAACTGAAACGGAGTTTTGATAATTGAAGGAATTGTCTTCCCTGCGACTCCGCCATTTCTTCGATTTTTCAAAATCCTGCTCGAAAATCACAACAGAATGGATATTATATCTGATGATTATTTATTCATCGTACGAAGCTCTGCTATCTGGTAATTTCGTTTTTGGCAAGGGAAAATTAGTATGCATAGGTCTAACCTTGGTATTGATTGATTGCAAGAAAATTAATTTTACCGCTGGGTTTTTTAATAAACGATTGAACCATGTGAAACGAAAATTTCGGAAAATCATGTTTTCTATCTTTCATTTCGTACTTTGAATACTTTCCAACAAAATAAAAATCAGTTGTTTGATTTTCCACAACTCCACCTTGTCTTTCATTGCGATGCCGATATTTATATTGGAAATATCATTTTCGACCTATTCCCGCTAATAACGTATTATGTTGAGTTACAGTCTAATATTGCGCTTTACTCATCTGGCCCCATTGAACAGATTTTCTACTGTATTTTTCCTTTATTGTTTTCACACGAAGTAAGTCGTTGTCTTCCGATTATTGATCATCGATGAAACCACGACATGAATGAAAAAAGAGATTCGTTTTCAGTAGAGAACGCTATCATCACCAATTCCACCTTCCACCCCACTCAATATCGTCGGAAAAACGTGGAAATAATCGAATGCTGCGTCGATCCTTATTACGTTTTGGATGGTATAAAATGCAGGGAGAATGAAAGCTATTCAATTTCTCCCCTCAACCGACGCTATTATTGAATCAATTAATTTCGATGGCAATTTGTAACAAAATCTGTGAGTTTCAGTTTGGAAATTGAGTCGAGCTTTCCACTGAAATATAACTATTGCGGTAATTCCACTTTCATCTCGTATAATTGAAGGTGCATCGTCACAAATTGGATTATAGCTTCGTTGGTTTGATGGGGTGCTGCATCATTTTCTGAAACACAGTGGGGTCACTGAGTATACCATAGGGCATTCGTTCCAAATGAGTGTATTGCTAGGGCAGTGTGTTCAATATTTCATAAAAGTGGTTTTTCTCTCTATTTTTTCCTCACGTTAGTCAGAAGTTGGCGAATAATAATATAATGATAATATTCATCAACAATAATAATACCTACATTTTTATTTGAACCTTCTGTTGCGGCATTTAATATTTTCTGTGTGAATAAACAATAAACGATGAAATTGACACTTAACCTAACCTAACCTTTGGTGTGAAAATTGAAACTTTTCCTAAAGATCAATTACCCTAAGACCAAACTGATATCAGTTTGGTGTTAGGGTAATTGATCTCTAAGAAAAGTTTTTTTTTTAATGTCAATTCTGTTGAACTTCTTCCTGAAAATTTCACTTTGCATTTCGAGAATGAAGGCGTTTATCGAGAATATTTTCGAAGACCTACATCAAATTAGTTTTCAACAGTACAGTCAACATGAATCCAAATTTCTGTATTTTCGATAAATAACTCAAATATCATGAATCTTTGCGGATTTAGTAACTGCACAAGAATGGATACTGAAGGTCAATTTGTTTGAGAACATTATTTTCTTGTTTTTCGGGAACATCACACCTCACAATTTAATGAATGGTCAAAGGTATCGATATTATTCGGGTAGAAAGTGTGTCTACCCTGTGTACTGATTCAAGTTGACAATACGTGTATCTCACTGTGAATACGAGGAAACACAATACAGGCAATTCCACGTCTAGGTGTAACCCGTGTATCCAGTGAGAGTATGTACTTAAAAACTAATGTAATTGGTACCAACGTACAATGATGTAAGTATGGAAGTATGAATAAATTGAATTGGAACTCAATATAAGTTCAATTATCATCTTCGAGTAATTTTCAACCAATTAAAATACATACATCTAGAAATTACCGTTGTATTATCAAAAAGGAACGGGACGACTCAATTTGAATTCTTTTATTCTCCAATTCAATTGGTTTTCATAGTTTAAAGAGATGCTGAAACTGCTCAACTATTTTGAACTCGAACTCTCCAAAGAGCGGAATAGACTTGGATTGAATTTTAATTCTTGTACAATTATCTCTGTAGGTTATATAATTCTTCAGGCATTGTATCTATACGAAACAAGTGAACTTTATATATTTTTTATCCAATTTTGAAATTTTCACAAATGAAAAACATTGTTGCATGGTTATGGGTTGGTTTATAGAAAAACTGATATATACCCCAAATGCAACAAGAGTCGTATGAACATCGTACCCACATGTAAAACATCTACTTTATAATATTTTTCGAATAACCTGAACAAACTATTGAACTGCGTTCAGTTCGTCACTCTGAGACAAATATATTTCAGTTGGCTATACAAACTAACTTAACTCACTTTACAGTAAGAATGAATATGAATTTTCATCCAATATCGTCCTATTCAATTCGAATTTTAACAGTAAAAATCTAATGAAAAAACATAATTATGATATAAACCTGTTTTTTTTTGTTCATATTCCATGTCGTACCCTCAACCTTATTACAATTACATATGCTATTTTTCAATTGAAGTATGAACGCCATTTGGGTCTACATAGTCATAATTATCTGCATAATATTACATGGAAGAAAATTTATGAAATAGGTCTTCTGCATGAAATTGTAACCCGTGCTATTTGCAGGTTGTTGTGCCACCTATAATTGAAATTTTGTGAAAAATATGTTCCTCATATCTACTGTGAATATTCCTACGCAGTGTAATGGGAAAAGATAAGATAATTGATTCGTAGACTAACACTTTGTTTTCTCGGGGGAAAATAGGTTTTCACTAACACTACTTGTCTTGAATGGGTAATATCTCGTTTAAAATCGAATATTATGATGAATAATTAGGCTACCTCGTCCACTCCAGATTAATGAATTTCATCCCCTCGCCTACTCAAATCGCTTTCGAATTCTGCAAATTTTCCAGTCGACAACACAATAAACAGAAGCATTTCCTGGAATAACTCCCGTAATATAATATTCCAGAAACTTTTCGATGATGGACAATATTCGCAGATTGTATCAGACGCAATAAAGCAGTGCCGGCAGAGGTCAATTTTGATGTTTCCACCATTGTACTGTTTCAAAGTATGAACTTGGTTGGATGAAAACCACAGAAAGGCATTTGTTGGGTGTTAGTGCTCATTCTACGACTCTCTGATTTTTTGTTTATGATACACGAATAGTTAGACTGTTGACCCAATAGGAAGAGCCTTCCATTTCCAGATCACTGTGAAGATTGAATGTGACTTTATTTACAACCATATATGTAATGCTGTCAGTATTAACGTCATTGAAGGTTGGTGTCATATTACACAACTCTACTTCCCGCCCTCACTTCCCGCCCTCATTTCATCTATTCTAGACTTTATCTGTCATTTATTGACTTCATCTGACATTTATTTATATTGGTGACAATTATATACCCCATAGTCACAGTAACAATTTATCTACTTGATTATTCTGAGGAAACCGCGTTCTTGGTAATTTGTCGATAATGTAATATTTTAGATATGTTCAGAACAAAACAGAGATTTATTAATTTTAATCGAAATATGATGGTTGTAAATGAAATAGTATACAGATCTCGGTAGGAAGTTTCATTCCTGTCTCGAGATCATAGCTCAAACTGATCTCACGACGGGAATGAATCACTTCCCACCTCGGTGTGTAATATACTATTTCCTACGAGGTATACGTTCTATTTTCCAGAAAATCGGTCAAAAATAGCAATACAAAGATTTGTATGTTATTTAGGTTTGTGATAAACCCGGTTGAATTATTTACCAGTACAAAAATCATGGGAAATAAGATCTATTTTATTAGCTAAAAAATCTGAATCATAATGAGCTCATTATGATACAGATTTTGCATTAAGATACAATATTTTTAATCGATTGAAAATCCAGTGCAGTGACGGAAGACCACTTCGAAAATTCGGTTCATAATCAAATTAGCAATTCCAATTCAATATCGAACTCTATTGAGACTAGCAATAATGAAATAACCGTGAATATTCCTTCCAATTCGAGATCAGTGGGACCCACAATACCAATATAAATATAATTTATGGTTCTTTATCATTTATCGGGTGTAGAAAAATAGCGTATGCAACTCTCATGTAATATGTATCACATGATCGTTGCATAATATACTACTTCCTAATATTTACCTCGTTACCTAACAACCACTGGATTGATGGAAATATCCTTTTTCTTCTAAAATATTATCAGAAATGACAGTATTTTCGATTTTTCGAAAGAAGTTTTCTAGTTGAATTCATAGGAAAAAATTATTTGTTTTGATTTCATATCCTGAAAGATATTGTCATTACCGAAGGTTGATTCAAGTAGTCAATGAGAATAAAATAGTCGTCCAACTGTAAATCATTCCACAGCAGATCATCTTCAAATCGACCCCTTCCTGTGGAAAAAAATCAGTATTTCTAATTGATAAACACCAATATTCATCCATAGGCCTATTTATGAGGTCAAATAGTTTTCTGCGAATGAAACAATCTTGTCTGGGTTTGAGAATGAAATATTATCCTGATGAATATCGAACTACTTATCCTATGAATGGTATTCGTGAGTTTCATGTGCTTTATATTTTCCAATTCATTTTTCGATGCTTTCATGGTTGCTTCAAATAGGAGTACTTAACTGAATATCGTAAACAGTTTTTTTTGGCTTATAACACGATGCCGAATACATTAGGGAGAGAAAGGATTTGCACATTGAACAGATATTGTTAAGGACACAGTGGCAATTTTAATTTAAAATTGTCGGTCTTCTCACATCTATGCGCATGCGCGAGAAAACACATCCTTTCAACGATACACATACTTCTAGGCACCTGTTTCTTTCTAACATGCATACGTTTCGACCAAGACTGATAGTGAAAATGAATTCCATATGATTTAAACCGGAACATAACCAAAGAATTTTAGCGTCTGACAGTTGTTGAAGATATTCATCGAAGCATTTCTTTTTCTTTAAGTTTCCTGCTCAGTTATATTTTTTTCGTTCAGTCGTTTTTATTGTTAGGATTTATATATTTCATAATATTCAGTTCATAGTGTTTTTCTAGTTCTTGCAATTCAATTATACTCGTGGTATTTTCCCATTCTTTTCATAGTTCGGTTTTTTAGTCGATGAGAGTTCTGTTAGTGTTCGTACTTATATAAGATGAGTAAGATGAATTTGACACTCAATATTTCAATAAGTGAAACTTAGACACTATCAATTTCACACATATTTACTATTGCCCATAATGAGCAGCCATCCTCCTACAGCTGTTCGTTCTACTATTCGACCTTGATGAAAATCCGCTCTGGAGATCAATGAAAGACTTTTAATTTTGTATTATTTTCGGTAAAACACTACGCAGCATTTCACATCACAACTCATATGCAATAACATGGAACTCATTTAGCCACTCAATCACGAGGTAAACTTTTCAAACCTCCTGGGAAACCAAAATGCACTTTGATTTTTCCGTACTGCTACATTCGTTGATATATTCAATATTCTTGAAATCTCCATGATCCTGTTTTGAATTTTGACATTGAAATAACATAACCAAAAAAGGAATTGTCATATAACATTAAAAAAACCCACAT